>BMAO01000981.1:0-15710 GCA_019973975.1 Trichonephila clavata | reverse complement strand
AAAAATTAGGTCAACTGCGGAATGAGAGATAAAAAGCTGAAAATTTGTACAGACCTTTATTTTGTCACTCTAAATGTTGTCTCAATAGTCTCATAAAATATCATGTCTGCGTCTTAAGATATTCAAGGTCAAAGGTCAAGAAACTCGATTTTTTGCAAAAATCTCGTTTCCTATGGCTTTAATGCTATTAAAATTTATCATAAATATTGTAGATAATAAAGTTTTCTATAACTTTAATTGAAACATTTTTTTTTATACTCAAAATGTTTTTGAGATAAAATGTTTTGAGGGTGCACGTGCAATGCTTAGCTATCTACAGCATAACGCAAGGTCAACCTTTAATCACATGATATAATACGCCGTATAGTCTTTAAATATTAAAAATATATATAGTTACAAATATGTGGCATTTTTATTAATTATTACGTTACATTTATTAAAGGTTTTCATTAAGGAAGTATATTTTTTAATTACCCTCATCTGTTCGTAGAATATTTCCTCGTCTCCTGGTAAAATGGCTTTCTCGAACAGATCGCTAAATATAATAAGGATTTTATTACTTCTCAGGTTATGTTTCTTCCTTTTATTGACCTCCTGCCAGTAACGCAGACACAATTTGTACTACTTTACATTGTGCTGCAAATATTGCCAAGTTACATGCCAAAAAACGTGATTAATTCTTTTGATCAAACTCTCTACTCTAAAGCTCGTGAAATAGTTGCTGCGTTAGATCCTAACTCAGAATTTTGTAAGATAGTTGTTAAATTAGGCGGATTTCATATGCTCATGTCCTTTCTTGGATCCATAGAATATATAATGGACGGAAGTGGACTCACAAATAAACTTTAGGTAAAATATATGCTAAAAATTCGGTCGATAAAATGTTGAATGGTCACTCTTATTCAAGAAGTCTCAGAGGTCATACATTATTACGACTTGCATTATCAATGATGATCTTCGAAGACATGAAGATTGCGTGTTAAATGAATTAACTGAACAAATCAGTTGCCGAAATGTTTCCTATGAAGGTGATGAACAGTGTGTAGGTAACTCAAACTTATTTATTGCTCCATTTCAGAATAAACTGAATGAATTAAAAGCTCGATGTTCTACAGCACAATTATGGGTACAATACTTCGAAATGGTATCAATAGCACTTGACTTTATTCGCGCTGAAACACTGGGACTTTCAAAGAACATCTTAATGCTGCTGTATTTTCATGCTAATGGTCATTTTTTGTATGCGACGTCTGCACATTTATATCTTCAAGATATGATCGATTTCTAAAATACAATGGATGAACAGACTTTTAAGAACTTTAAAAATGGATTCTTCACCGCGAAACGAACAGAGAAATTTAATTCTGGTACATGGACAGATATGGTTATCGAACAAAATCTAATGAAATCTATGAAGACAGAAGGGGGAGTATCTTGCGGTCGAAGTTCGCAAGAAAGTGTTTTATGTAAATGGGCGTTTGCTATGTACGCTACAAATACAATTTGCGAGGAGATGATGAAGTCTTATACAATTTCTTTAAACTCTACTGAACAACACGTTAATGCTAAGGATTCAAAAGAGATAATACTGATGTAAGTAAACTAGTTGAATGGCTTACACTTCCTAATCAAGTTCTAAATACGCAACAATTGGTATCTTTAGCTTCTGTAATGGTTGGAAATGATGAAATTAATTAGCACAAAGCTTATGAAATCGGATTAGAATCAATGGTAAAGATAACTGGTTTAAAATTTAATGAAATAAAGTTAAAACGATCCGATAAGGTTTTATCACTTTCGATTGTCAACAAATCTGTCAATATTAACGGTAGTAGAGTTTCAATTGATCTATTCCCATTCTTCCAAAGGATAAAAGAAAGCAAACATTTCAAATGTAATGTTCAAGAATATCTCCAATATGAACTAAGTCCATATCCATCTCCTTTATTTGATAATTATGGCATGGGAAAAACCACGAAAGTGACATTATATGACAATATGACTCCTGTCGATTTCGACTTCGATGAAAATAATGTAACATACATTATCGATGGTGGGTTTCTTCTGCATCGCGTCGTATGGAGTAAAGACGATACTTTTTCGATAATTTTAGATAAATATGTAAAATATTTACAAAACATTATGATTTTAAAATTGTAGATGTATTTGATGGATACTCGGACTATAGCAAAAGCATAAAAGCGATGGGGCAGCTAAGAACTGCTGCTTTATCAAAATCGAATGAAGTTTGCTTCGACGAAACATTCATCATATCAATTCGCCAAGAGAAATTTTTGTCGAATCAATGTAATAAAAAAATTTTATTAACATGTTGATAGGAAAATTAGAAATTGTTGATATCACGACAAAACAGGCCAGAGATGATGCAGATGTTCTTGTCCTAGTAACAGCTATTGAAGAATCGGAACATCACAGGATTGCCATCAAAGTATGAGAAGATATTGATTTGCTCGTAATTTTGATTGGATGTATTCAAGCACATTGGGAAGAAGTATTCTTTAAAAAAGTTGGCAATTTGAATGTTAAAACTCAAAAATACTCTTCGAAAAGTTTTGATAAATGTCTTCATTGTAAAAAGCACATTTTATTTCTGCACGCATTTAATGGCTATGACGCAAAATCTGCATTTTTTAAAAAATAGAAAAAAACTTTCAATAGAATATTATAGAATGTTCCGTATTTATATCAACTTGCTCAAGTAATCCAAAAATAAAATTGTCCTTTACAATCCTTACATAAAAATAGAGTACGAGTCTTGTTGGATATATATATATATAATGCTCCAAAATCTGAGAACAGTATTGATAATCTTCGTTAAACTCAATTCATCAAGTCAACAAAGCTCAATAAACCCGTGCAGTTATCCAATCTTCCACCAACAAGTACAGAGGCTCATCAACATATCAGCAGTGTATATTATAAAGTTCAAATTTGGTTAGGGAATGATTTAGAACCCCAGGGATGTGGTTGGATTCTGCGGAATGAATTCTTGGAATCGATTACGACAGTATTACCGCATGCTCCAGATGAATTAATACAATATTTTGCAACTGCAAAAATGGTCGTGGTTCACGCTGTGGATGTAGGAAATCAGGGTTGCAATGTTCTTCAGCTTGTGGCCAGTATAATGGGCAAGCTTGCTTCTATGCTTCACGATATGAGAGCGATCTCGATGAAGATTGTATTTTTGATCCCGAAATCCTTCTAGATATGGAGACAAATACCCTTCACAACGAAAATGATGAGAATGAATTGGAAATTTTCAAGTGACCGGAAGATAATGAAGAAGAAGAGGAAGAAAGAAAAATAACATTCTGTTCGTCTGATTAAAATTTTTGTGAAACTTCTACACACATCCTAATTTTAATTGTAATAATAAAAAAAAGATATTTCTAAATAAAAATATAATTAAAATTACTTGCTTTATTTTTTCACTACTTTAAATGTAATTAGTAAAAAAAATAGAATTTAATTAAAAAATACCTTAAGCATATATCTGTCAACAACTTTTGAACTACGCGAACATATAAGTGTTATAAAAGAAAAAAATACCTGCTTAATGAAAACTATTAATAAATGTAATGCAATAATTAATAAAAAATGCCGAATGATTGTAACTATATAGATATTTTTAAGGTTTATAGACTTTATACAGCGTGTTATATCATGTGACTAACGGTTGACCTTGCGTTATGCTGTAGATAGCTACGCATTGCACGTGCAGCGCCCTCAAAACATTTTATCTCCAAACCATTTTGAGTATAAAAAAATGTTTCAATTAAAGTTATAGAAAACTTTATTCTCTACAGCATTAAAGCCATAGAAATGAGATTTTTGCAAAAAAACCGCTTTTCTTGACCTTTGACCTTGAATATCTTAAGACGCGGACACGAGATTTTATGAGACTTTTGAGACAACATTTAGAATGACAAAATAAAGATCTATGCAACTTTTCAGCTTATTATCTCTCATTCCGCAGTGAAACCCTAATATGACTGGGCTATACAAATACTACTTTCATGGGAAGGGTTACATATTAAAAAAATCGGAGATGAATGCATAGAATCAAAAAGTATATCCTAAAAATTAACTGTCTATGAGAGGGTTTTTTTAACCTTGTGTACGCCACTCGTCTCTTCCCTCAGCGGGCCGTGGTAAAATTATTAAACTTTAACCGGTCCGCGATGATAAAAAGGTTAGAAACCACTGCTCTATGGAATTTCTTTTTAACTGCTTTATGCAGTGGTGTAATGTACCCCCCCCCGCATTGCGGGGGGGGGACTCTAGAGGATCTAAAGTCTGACTGATGCTAAGTACGGATTGGGACCCAAAACCTGAATTTGCAGGTGGGGGGGTCTTATATTCTACGTTACGCCATTGGTTGCATGATTATAAAATCGCTTTCTGTGGAGGAACCGTGATTATGAAAATGTGAGTTGTTATTTATAGTGAAGTGAACAGAAATAGAAGTAGTCCATGGTCTTAAGGCTGACATTGAAGATATAGTTATAATAACTGAAGTCAGCGGAGTTTCGGTAAGGAGAGATCTCTACAAAAAAAATAGTCAGTGCTGCAAAATTAATAGTCACAGTTAAGTACTTTAAGAATTATTATTAATATTTAGATTACCGATCAAGGTGCCACTCCCTTCGTTTAAATAACCTTTTGATTGTACATTAATAATTAAAATACAGGTGTTGATTTTATTAAAATGTCTCTTATAAATCTGTTGACCCAATCCACAAGCGACCGCAGGATCGCAACAAGTATATACAGAGAGTCGTAAAAAAGCACCCAAACGCTGCAGATCTGAATTCCTCGTTGAGATTATATAAAAAAATGCCCAAAGAACTGTACTTGTACCATCCATAGCTTACGAGAAAAATGCAGTAAATGATGACGAATAAATGATGATACATGATGGTTCACGATGCGGCTCTGGCGTATTTCTGTGCTCCTGTACGTGATTGAATGGATCGAGCCTTGCCGTTGGATCGAGCTTGGAACTCCAGTTCTATGACTGCCACTATCGCCACATCTCGCACCGTATGAAGTTTTTTTCCATGGGGCAATCTTAAGTAATCTGTGCATCGAGACGTAGCGACTTCACAAACACACTTAGTTGCTCGTCTGCATGTTGCTTGTACTTCGGTAGACACTGCACTACTGAGTCATGTGCACTCATCCAATCAACGGCACGCTCAAGCTTGCTTCGATATGCACGGCAGACACTTTGAACATCTATCATTTTAAATATTTGCAAATACAGCAATTGATGGGTCTAAATATGCCTGTGACACCATACTTTGTTTTTCATATATTTCTTGTAAACTATGGATGGTACAGGAACAGTCTCTTGGCCATTTTTTTATTTACTGCCAAAGAGGAATTTAGCTGATCAGAGATGAGCGCTACTTTTGGGACACTATTTATATGTATACAGTCGACTCTCGATAGTTCGAAGTTGGAGGGACCAATGAAAAACTTCGAATTATCAAAGAGAGCAGAAAAACTCCCAAAATACTCAAAGAGAATTTTAAACTATGTAACATTTAAATTTGAAACTATATAATAAAACAACAATTGTACGTATGTATAAAATTATTTTAAAGTAGTTTTTAAAAAATACATATGTATATATATATATTGTACAATACAAACATTATACATGAGTTAAAAGTCCTGCATTAAAAGAATACATTCATACACAATCCTACGCATCTCTTCTTCACAATAGTGGACCATCCTTTCTGAACACATGTGTAGCAAGGCCACATGTTAAACGAAAGATATAGACGGCTGACAACAGGTGCGGTTGGTCTATAGTCCACTTAAAGAAGGAAAGCAGTAAAAATGTATTTTCGCCTGATGAACCGAAAACCACTAAGAAGGGGTAGCAAACAGATGGTCATTAAAGGAGCTACGTTACTGGGGAGACACTTAGAGACAATAAAACACAAAACTTGTAAGTTTCAACCTATTTGCTACAGGGCAGTACATGATAGTGATAGTTTAAATTGTCGAGAGCTTTATAAAATCACTTCCAATTATTACATGCTGTAGTCTGGCCAGTCACAGATTATACTTCGAATTATTGAGTGTACCAAAACCTAGTGTTTTAGTTCGAAATATCAAGAGTTTATCTAAGGTCTAAGCATATACTTCGAATTATTGAGAGGTTCATACTATCGAAGGTTTAAATTGTCGAGAGTCGACTGTATATATATATATATATATATTGCGAATTTGAGTGGTGGCTTTTTTTTTATTTTTAAATTCTATTATTACGCGATGGGTGTAATAGAAGTTGTATTGATGAAGCATGTTCTTGTTGACGGGGATAATCCATTTTTATTACATTTAGACATTTAATTAGACGACATACGCACAAACACAAATAAAAATCTAGATAACACTTAGAAAAGTAACATAGCACATATCAGCAACTGCAGACAAATTTTCCTTGAAAAGGATTTTTATAAACCATCTTTAAGAATCAGAAGTACCAAATCTACATGTGTTTTAAGTCGTCTTTATGTTTTTATGTATGATTGTGTCATCCTAAGTCATATGTTCGTTATGATTCTACCTTCTTAGCCACAAAAAGCTGGGTATTTTTTTAAGCATCCAAGAAAAATACCGTGCTAGAAGTCTACAGATGGGTGCATGGTCACGATGGGAACTTGGTTGACGGCTAAAATTGCTATAAGCAATCTTTGCGGATTGTTAAGATTATGAAAAACTGTTAAGGATTATTGCGATCTGGTAAGACGGTAAATACGTGCGTGAAAAACTGTGATAAACATTGTGTGTACTACAGGATATACTCTATTCATTTCCCGATTGATGAAGGAATTCCGCACAAAAAAAATTGTGTTTCCTTATGACCACACGATTGAAGTGAAAATTTCTGATTTAATCTTTAGCAAGAAAATCCAGTTGTTCGGATGTACTACGCTTTATTTTACAACATTTTCTTCCATACGCGTTGTTGTTTTCCTTGCCCCTTCATCGGCAGATTTGTTTATTCCATCCATTTTCTGTTAAGGGCAATGTTTAAATAATTATGCATTCTTATATATTTATGTATGAGCATATATGATTTAAATGTGATTTATTCTAATTATTTAAAAATGTTTATTTTTAAATTACTCATGTAGATTATATTTATATAATATATATGTTTACATGGTACTTACAAAGTGTCGCAACAGTGCCAACGTTCAAGATAACTCGCCAAGTTAGCAACCCTGATTTCCCATCCATCGTACGAGCTGAATTGGTAACCATGTACTTCCTTTCATATAATGTCGCCAATACCATTGCGATAATACATAAGTACCATTTATTTCACTTTTTTACACCGTATACTATGTAAGGCTCGGGAAACTTATGCTCTGTGAGAGCCGTTTGCTTTTCTTAAAATTCTCTCAGCAAACAAAAGGAGAGAGTTCGTACTTTTTCTCAAATAAAACTTTTATTTTTTCGTAATCTCTTTATTGTCATTCCTAATATGAACCAAAATATTGGTAACTTCTAAATTTATTAACTTCATTAAAATTTCGGATTTTAATTCTTTTGCCAAATTTTATGCTTCAATTCTTTTTCTACTAAATTAAAAAAGTAGATCCCATGTTTCATTTCTTCCACAAAATTAAAAAATAGATCCCATGTTTCGTTTCTTCTTTTTGACATAAGAAGAATCTCCCCCCCCCCAATTATTTTCGCTTGTACTCCACTTCTCTCGTCCACTCGCTGGAGTTGAGTGAAAGTGGGTTGCATGACAGTAATATTTAAATAAAAGGAATAAAACTTCCCAGGAAAAAGTGTGCATGAAATTTTATTTGAAAAAAAAACAAAAACACGCGCCTGAAAAGTTTTCAATTCAAATTTAAGTGAACGTTGCCGACCCGAGCATAATTGCCGAGTAAACCATGAAAAGTATGATTCCTCAATTTGGATTAAATTCATGTGACGTCATAATCACATGATAATTTTAAACCACGTGTTTTTAGCCAATCAAGTTCAAAAACACATGTGACGTCATAAGGATAAATGCACTTATCTATTTTCAGCAAATCAGTTCATGAACTTCGTTGTGGCCAAATTACGCTTTTTACAGAAACTTTTTTTTAATTAATATTTGTCACTTTATTTAAAAGTACATGTATAAAACAAGACTTTTTTCTTTAATTTTAAAATCTCTTTGCAGAAATTTCTTTTTATAACTCTTGAGCATCTTTACCCAACTATGCAATTTGAAATTTTACCTAAGTTTTACAAATAGAATAAAAAGTATGAGCTAGTTTATTGTCCGTTTTCAATTCAATGTAGAACACGTGTTTATATTATCATGTGACCGTCAAGAATTTAGTCCATTGTTGCAACAAAGATTCGGCAAAAAGAATCAGCTATTAACGCTCATATGAATAAATTATTGCAACTTGAGCCAGAAAATTCCGTTAACATTCTTAGGGCACGAAGAGAATTATTGTATGCTAACATTTTGAATTTCAAGTTAGATCTCTTTTATCTATCGACGGTAAACTTTTTCTAATCTTTAGTTCCCGAAATATTACGAAAAAATCCCACTGGAAATTTAATGTTCACTATAACCGTTTGATGACGTAATTGATGTTAAAGATTAAATTTCGTTCTAGGGAAAAAGAAATTCAAAAAGCAGAGAAACAGTTATATCATTTACTAATCAACATAATTCATATTTAGATCGAAGCCAAAATAATCGCGGATATTCAAAACAGACGGCAATAAATTTTCCTAATAAAATTAACATTAATTCATCTTACGCCATGTTGAATCATTTCGTGTAATGTAATTCATTCTTCTAAAAAAACTGCCCTTGGGTTGTTGAAGAGAGGAAAAATGTTAAGAAGCTGTCAAAGTGATGTTTTGGCTTCATTCATATGACTAAGAACTGTAGAAAGAAATTTCTTTCTTGTAAATATAAAACTGGGTTTCCCCCATAAGAAATAAATATGCCAAGCATCTCCATTACAAATTTCCAATGAATCAGCGGATATATATAGTTAATTTCAGAATCATAAACATTTTTCGCGAGCAAGTGCTCAAGGTCAAATAAAAAGCGAAGAGGTTCTTTCTACTCTTAATAAAAAAATAAATAAAAGATTCCGCGTTTGTACAAGCATTTGCAGCGAAAATAAATAATAAGTTGCCAAATCTGGAAGTGGAATATTTTATTGTCGCCAAATCTGATTATCGTGATTCCTGATGATCCTGATTAGGACAATGGAACAAAATTATGAAATTTTTGTATTGTCATCGGTCCTTGACAAGTGTGCAAAATTTCGAATTAATCTGACTTTTTTAAGTGGGTGAAAATCGAGTTCCAAGATTCCGTTACATGCAAGTGAAACTTATAAAAGCGTATTAAAAACAGAGGGATTCTATTGATTCACTTAGCAGTGAAATTTTCATAAAGAATGTTTCTCTAAGCTGTTAAATCCAAAACCATCTAGCAGGGAGGATTTGATAATTTATGCTTTCTGTTCCAGTGGAGAGAAATCAAGTTTTGACAGAGTAGTTAATCTCTGAATCAGAGTTTTCAATCCTGGGATTTCGGGATTACATTGTGCAAATCCCGGGAATTGGGATTGGATTATTTTTTATAAAATTACACATTAGCAAAGTTAAAATTGCATAATAAAACTGAAAATTTCATTAAAAATTGATTTAAAGTTTTATTGTGTGTGAAAAAAATACAAAAAAACTTAATTCATCATAAAAAAAATTTAAATAGTATTTAATGAAATTTAAAAAAACATTTCTTCATTTCTTGTGTTTCTGTAAACAAGCTTTTAAAAAGCACAACTCGTCCAGCGTTTCATCATTCAAACGGCTTCTTATTTTCGCGTTACAAATTGTCTGTCGAAGAAAATGCTCTCTCTCTCTCGTTCGGATTCTATACTAGTATGTGTTATCGTCATTCGGAGTATGTTCTTTTCAGGTAGTCACCACCTCTTCCTCCATTTTGAAAAAAGATACATTTCTTTAAAAAAATTTGATGACAGTGTCTCAAATCTAATAGACTGCAGAGGTGCATATACCTCCCACATATCAACATTTTTAATCAGCCTGTCCCCTGGGTTACTGAGTACAAGTACCTAGGGTTAATACTTGACACAACATTAAATTTTGCAAAGCATATCTGTTCCGCCCACCAAAAGAAGGCCGGAATGAGAAGCACTCTAAATTGTTTGATTTCTCCCAAGAGCAAGCCTGCATTAAGGCACAAGGTTCTGTTATACAAAGCCATTCTTTGTCCCATCATACTGTATGCTTCTTCCATCTGGGCAGGTGCGGCAGTTGCTCACCTGAAAAGATTGCACACTTTTCAAAACATTCAACTGCGTAGAACAGCAAACGCACCTTAGTTTTTCAGAAACGAAGTCTTGCATAAAGATCTTAATGTTCCGCCGCTTCTTGATTTCCTTAAAAAACAATCAGAAAATTTTTTCAACCGGTTACCGCAGATTCTAACTGAATCTATCAGGGAAATCCTGGCTTAAGACAATTCTATCACTAGCTCTTCTAAGAGACCTAAAGCAGTTCTTAACCACTCGTATCATCACTTCCCCGCTCTGAAAAGGATGAGAATATCTTGATTACATATTAGAAAATTCTTACATCAATCGTGTTTTTGTGTGTGTTTTATGGTTATTTATCACTTGTTGTTTTCTTTTGCAAGACTACATTCACTCTAATTATCACCACCCCAGCAATGCAAGCTTTTGCACGCGTTTAGTGTGGCAACTTGATTTTATTTTAAACTTCTCCGATTTTTCTTACTTTCTTCCAAATAGTTATTTAAAATCTCCTTTCAATAACCGCACGGCGCAGTTATTTAAAAGGTGACGAGTAACGGACTTAAAAATAATATTCTCTATAATCTTTGATATTAAAAAAAAATCCTCCCTTTTCTCTCCTTGTTCCGTCGAGATACGGCAGACGGTTGAAAGACGAGCTTGGTTGTCAGAGATGAGACGTCACTTTCTCTTCGCTCTCCTAAAGCGAAATGAAACTTAATGAACTGGAAGAGTGGTTTTCCACTCACCCCTCCACCAGCGTTGTTGCACTGTACTTACTCAATGTGGACTGCTTTCTATTTTTATGTAACTTTAACAAATTATTCTTTTTTTCAACTTTTTTATGAGTGGATAACAGAGATTTCTCTGAGGTTCCTCGAAAATGTATAACCGTTACCAGAAACATTTAATAATAATTATTTATGTTTCCTGTCTTTTTTTGTCTTTATTATTAATTTGTTATTGGATAATTTTATTATTTTTTATGTATTTGTAAGAAAGTGAGAGAGTTAGAATAGTATATTCTTTCTTCCATCTCTTAAACTCCTTTTGTTTTATTTTTTTATTATTATACTAGCTGCATGGCCCTGCATTGCACGGGCTTTTACGAAGGTTTAACTTAATCCCCATGTTAATTTCCTCCTTTCTTTCTGACGCCAGGACTTTTGTGTGGGTGTGACGCGTACGATGTGAGTGCATGGTTCGTGAGTGCGTGTCATGACTGTCTCGTTTAACATTTTCAAATTACGAAATTTCACTATTATTTTAAATTTTGAAGTAAAATTGTGGATTTTTTTAAATGTTCGACACCGATATTGATTCATTTTAGAAAAAATCATAAATATGCAAATAATCATTGTTTTGTAAAAAAAAAGTTTTTTTAAAAAAATTCTTTAAAAAAAGATAGTTTTCGGCATTTTGCTTTTTAAATCACTGATTCTAAATGATCAATGAACTTGTTAAAAATCATATTCATTTAAATGCATCGATATTTATTCATTTTAGAAGGAATTATAATATAGGCAAAGTATTATTGTTTTGAAGGGAAAAAAATCCGAATCGTGATAAAATAAATGATGTTTGGTATTTATAAATTTATTAAATCACTGAGATTTTAAAAGAGCAAATTATGAACTTTTTTAGTTCAGATGATTTACTTATCACAATTTTTTGAAATCCATACATAACGATTGAAAAATTTCGGTTAATGATTTACAAGAAACAATACTACTTTATTTAAAAAAATATTTATTTGATGTAATACATTTAAATGTATTGCAAATAAGCTTATTTAAAATAAGGATAACGGAGTATAAACGCGATTAAATTTTTCACAAATATAATTAATGCAAAAATTCTTACCGTTACCTATTGAAACGACTGTTTATTTCTTTATTGCGTTGTTTTTGAGTGTTAGATTAAAAATAAGTTACAAAAAAAAGGTAAAAATCCTTTATTTACACATTCACAGTATAAAATTCAAAAAGAAAATAATACTATGTGATAAAAATATATTTCAGAGTATTTTTTTATATTTTTTATGATATATTTTTCTAAAATTCCGCTGTTCTTCAATAAATCAATCTTTAAGAATAAAAAAAAACTATCGGTTGTGATGCGTTATATGAATGAGCGTCCCGCCCCAAATAGCAATGTTTTGAGGGAAAAACTTTTTACCCTTTTTACTAAGCAGCGGAAGACTCAAAACTACCTCAACCTTTCCCGTCTGCCAAACAGAAAGCTAACGCAAAGTAACCTTGACGCAATTGAGAATTTTTTTTTAAGTTTTCATTTTTTTTCAATGGCTGAACTTTTACGTTAAAATTTTGAAATTTCACACATTAATTGCAAAAACAAAGTACTTTCAAATAAAAAATGTTCAAAAAAGACTTTAAATTATTTCTTGCAAAAACGGTATTTTACGAAAATCACAAATTTTTTTTAAAAATCCATAATATTTAAGCAATATTTTCAATCTTCGCACAGAAGTTGGATATCATTTTTCTACAAACTTAAAAAAAGTTTCCTACGATAATTTTAATAAATGACGAAGTTATTTAATGTTGAGTTAAAATTTTGCATATATTTTAAAAAATCGTAGAAAAAAAAGTTTTTGGCATTTTACTTTTTAAATAATTGATTCAAAAAGAAAAAAAAACATGAAATTATTTAGTAAAAAATATTGTTTTAATAACACGAAAATAAATTCATACGCAATGATTTAGAAAAAAAAATTCATAAAAATGCAAAAGTTTTAACTCATTTTTAAGAAATACCTAAAATATAGAAAATATCATTATTCTGCAAAAGAAATTATACCGTATCGTGGCGAACGAAATGATCTTTCTGATTCCGTAATTATTTTTTGTCTGATTTAAAAAACAAAAATCGGATGGCTGTTTAAATAACGTTGAGAGTACCGAGAAATTTCTTCCTCTGTTCATTCACGATGCTAGGCGGGAAAAACAACACGCAGGGTTAAGACAATTGGGCGTTTTAAGTTTTTTAATTAATATGTTTTTAAATAATTACAATATCGGAATGAAAAATAGTGTACGTCCTATTCTCAGACCTACTGAATATACGCACAAAATTTCAAAAGATTTGGTCTAGTCAGTTCGGAGGAGTTTGGCAACAAACACTGTGACACGAGAATTTTATATATTAGATTTGCTTTGTATATTTATATTTTGTTCACGTACACGTATTTATATCGTACAGTTACCTTTAAATATGTATTTTGTTATTTTACTGTATTCTGTTTAAAACGTAAACTTTGATTTTTTTCAATATAGACTGGACGTGTGTGGGAATGGTTGTTTTCCGAGGGATTGGTTTGTAGCTATAAACTCTCTTCGGGTGAGCTCGGTTCCTTTGAACATTCCGCCAATAGCGCTCATGTCGTTTCAGAGTGCAACGCTTATAAAATTAAAATTTAAAAAAACACGAGCGATAATAATGAGAGATTATGAGAGTGACGCCTGTTTTGGCTTTTACTTATTCGAATTTTTGTTTTTACTCACAATTTGTTTGTTAATATGTCGTTAAATTGATTTTATTGCATGCTTAATGCGTATGCACTCAATTAAAAGTCCAGAAGAATATTTATACCATTATTAATCTATAATTTTGAATTCTTTTTGAAGTTGCAATAGTTTTTTTTTTATAGTTTTATTAAGTTGTGATAGTAAGAAATTTTGTTTAAACACAAAATCATAGTAGAATTTAAGGGAAAAAAAATAAAAATTATTAAACTTCTTCTCTCTACCGTACCAAATATCAAATCCTTGAATACGGTTGCTTAATTTGAAACTACTGAGTTTCAGCGATATACCGACATATATCAAAACATATTTATTTACTATGGATAAAATATGCGTTACCATTCATTGTAAAAGATTATAAACCACTAACAATGACTTCTGAAAATAAATTTGCAACAAGTACATAGCGTTTGATAGAGATTTCTCTAAGGTTCCTCGTTAAATGTATAACCGTTACCGTTTCTAAGTACATAGCGTTTTCGCGTGAGTTTAATCTTTAAAATATCCTTCGTTATAAACTAACCAGTAGGTGAAACGTTTAACCAGTTTTGCGAAGATTTTTAACCCACCCACATGATGTACCTTCATTAAATTTAAACTAAATTCCAAACCGACGGGAAAATAAAATCTTTTTTAATGAACCCAAATTTTTCCTATATTCTAAAGAAAGTTCATTCAGTTATTCATATTATTTTCTTAAAACTGAAATGTGTTACATAATTTTATGGCTTCATGGCTATGAATGTTTTAACGTATTTTAATAAGCGCATGGTATATATTTTGATATTTTAAAGATATTTTATTCAGATAGTAGCGTAACGATGGCAAAATATAATTTATGTAATTGCACGAGAAATAATCAGACGTTTTGAAGTGCGCGCCTTTCATAAATTTTGAAAGAACCGTATGTGAGATACATGTAATGCTTAACTAAGTGTTTCCGATTTAATACTTAAACTAAAATGTCTTGCTTAATATGTAAATCTAACTCCATAAAGCTTCTATCCTGTTAGTCTATTTATTCAATATTTTATCTTATGATATGTATTATTACAGATATCTCAATAGCACGAACGCGCAATGCTTGATCTCCGCTGAGTGCCATCTTGATTATTCACATAAACATTTTTTTCTAAGTAACATGGCGTGAATTTTTAAGAATAATATCGTCACCTAATCAGATAAAAAATGTAAATGTTCCCAATATCAGTTTTTATTTTCAATATGATAAAAAATACAAAATATGCTTCAAAACGTTCTCTAACTTTTTATTATTATGTAAAAATCTGTCCAAACACAATAACACGAATCATTAAAAAATGAACACATATGTCTATCGAATACACATTTCAATGCGGAAAATTAAAATAAAAAGAGCTGGAAAATGCTCTCTCTTAGCACTATCTGTAACTGAATCCACTAAGTCGGATGCACTAGCGCCATCTACAGTAGAGCATCGTTTATCCGAATCAATTGGGACCGGACACCGTTCGGATAACCGAAAACGATCCATGCAGAAAATGAAACCGGACACTATACGAATATTGAAAATCATCCCATGCGGGAAACGGGCTTAAAGGAAAAGCAAAATAGATGCAAAATGTCACAATTTTACCTTTATTGTGGAAAATAATCACTTATTTTTCGCTGTACCATTGTACACCTTCGTTTTGTCGCTGCAAGGTCTCTGATTCTCTTGAGCAGCAGTAGTTGAGTAGGACAACAGTCCGATAGTTATTTATACCATTCCATAGTTGTCTTTATAACGCAGGAAACGCGTCAGTATTGATGGACTCTTGCT
>BMAO01000980.1:0-29524 GCA_019973975.1 Trichonephila clavata | reverse complement strand
TCAATTCGAACAATAACCTATCTATGATTAATGTATCATGTTACACAAGTATATTGTGGCAATAGATATTTCAGATTTGCAAGTCAAACAATTGAGGCTTTAGAAAGAAAAAAAAATTAAAAATATATATTCTATTAGTAATAGAATACTTTTTAAAATTTAACTCTTATTTTTACCATGTATTATGTACACACTTATTTTTCTAGAATGGGAAGGGGTAGAGTATCAAAAGATATTCACTAGAAAAGGGGGCGGCATTGAAATATACACGAGTAAAGGTTGGGAACCTCTGATCTATAATGTGCCACACCAAAAGGTGGCACCAGGTGATGGGAAATGTACTATGTATGCAATGACAATCAATAATCCACATTTGAAAGGGGAAAATATTATGGTGGGTTAGATCTCTGTAGTGTTTAGCCTTATTGCAAAATATTTTATTTTTAGGTTAAAGTATTGGTGGTGCAGAAGTGTAGGGTAATTTTACATGTATTTCATCACATGGGATACACTTTATTCATTTTTCTGATTTTTTTCTTTTCTAATTAAGTGATAAGTGACTTGGACATGGGACTAGAGGCTTCGGTGGTATGAAGCACCACTTTATCAATATTCTTTCCATATAAAGGAATTTCTTCTGGAAATATTGTCTAAAATATTCTGCTGATAGTAGAGTGAAATAATTTTGGATTTACTGGCGATTCTTTTTCGATTTTTAATTTGCCGTTGTTAGAAAATCCTGCAACTATCATGGATCCCTTTAGGAACATTACTGTACACTGACGAAGCCATTTCGTAAAACCACAAGACTGAATGCTATAAATTGTTAATTTTAGTTCAAAAAACGAACTAGTTAAAAGTACGTTTACTTTTTGATAAAAATATCTTTGCTAATTATCTTTTAACACAATTATAACTCCTCTCCCCCCCCCTTCAAAATACCAGTATAAATTAAAGTAAAAAATACAAAAATTTTCAAACTAATTTATTGAGTAAACCTACATTGATCAATACAATTCTTAGAAAATTATTTTTTTTCAACAGTTAATGAGTATGAAAAGCCAAACTTAGCTAAAGAAAAAACTATTAATTTATTAAACAGAATCAATTCTAGATCATCATATTCACCAACTTTTTTAAAGCATAATTAAACAAATAATCAATGATTTATTTTAATACACAAATAAAACAAATTAAATTTGGTACTTTTCATTTAGAATTTCTTTTTCACGATATTCAGCCACTCAATTATGATACATGAATGCATAATTTAAAATATTAAACAGGTGGCTACAAATGCTTATCAAAATTAATTATAATTGATTATTTCAAAATATACTCTCACCACTGATTTTCTTCATTACTTAAATAGGTAAATTTATCTACAGAATTCAAGTAAATATATATAAAAATATTTACAGTTTCATCAAAATTCATAACTGTTAATAATTATAGAATATTTATTAATGTAAATATCAAGAAACATAAAAAAATAACCAAAGAAGGCTTTCATATGGACGCAATGAAGTTTTCAGACATTTTAAAATCCTTCATTTAAACTAGGGATGTGATATTTCAAACATAAAATTATGTCATATTAAAAAACTGACCAAAAATCCAATTTATTCACATCTCAAATTCGGTATAAAAGAAAAAAATTCTATTAAATCCATTTTTCTTAAAAAAGTTTGATCTACACTATTAAAATTCGTAAGTAAACAAACGTATCTATCTATGTGCGTCTATCTCACGAACCGCACGGCGCAGAAACTCGCCGAAGGTACTAAAAGATCGCGAATGATTTGAGGTAGCCGATTTGTGACCATCTTTGTTGCGATATTACAATTAGTTAAAAAGAAATAAACACACGGAGAAAAAAATTAGCTTACCAAAAAGGAGGCGTCAAAATTAAACGAAATTTTACATACCTAATGACTACTTTCACATAAGTAAATTATTAGAAAATGAAAGAAAAAGAATAATTTATTTCAGAGAAAAAGGCAAAAGAACGGTGGATTTAATACCCTGTTGAACCCCTTCTAGCACGAATGCACGATACGATACGATTGGGCATTGAGGCATACAAATTCTGTATGATGTCTTGAGACATTTCGTTCCACATTTGTTGTAACCTTGCCTCTAGTTCGTTCAAACTCGTGGGATGCCTAACTCGCCGTCCTGAATGATCCCGGATATGCTCGATTGGAGACAAATCTGGAGATCGGGAAGGCCAAGGAAGGTAGTAACAGTACGGAGACAGTTTTGTGACACCCTTGAAGTGCGACTCTGAGCATTGTCTTGTTACAAAATGGCTCCTGGGAGCCATTGCATGAGAGGCAACACATTTTGGTAACTGTACTCAATGAAAGAAATCTGCTTACCAAATTTGAAGACTGTGAAACTAATAAATTAAAAATGGGGGGGGGGATATCTGTAATGCTAATTGAGCCGCCGCAACGCCCCTTGGGGGACGATTTTCATGAAACCCATTTTGTAGCAAATCTCTACCCTGTGAGAGGAATCTGCTTGCCAAATTTCAAGACTGTGTGTCTTAACAGTTTACAAATCGAAATAATTATTTATATCTCCCCTTAACCCCCCTCCCCGCAACACCGCTTGAGGGGCAATTTTACCAAAATCCATTTTGTAGTGGATATTTATTCCATGAAAGAAACATGCCTTCCAATTTTCAAGCAGGTAGGTCAAGTAGTTTAAAAAAAGAAATATTTATCTTTTAACCCCCCCCCCTCTTTAATCCCCCGCAACGCCACTTGGGGCGCTGTTTCCCAAAAACCCAGCTTGAAGCTGATCTCTATCAAATTTAAAGATTGAGCGTGTAATAGTTTAAAAATGGAAATAATTATCCCCCGTAACGCCACTTGGGGTCTATTTCCACTAAACTCATTTTGTAGTGGATCTCTACTCTATGAAAGGAATCTGCTTACCCAATTGCAAGATTGTACACTGAGTAGTTTAAAAATTGAAAAAAATTATTTATATTGCCCATTAACCCCCGTAATGCCTCTTGCGGTTCGAATTTCGCAAACTCCGTTCTTAGCGGATCTCTACTCCATGAAAGGAACATGTCTACCAAATTTCAAGTCCATAGGTTGAATAGTTCCGAAGATATCGTGATTAGTCAGTCAGTCAGTCAGTCAGTCGCATTTCTCCATATATATATAGATTTAATTAAGTTAGGAGCAAAGTTAATAATCACGAGTGACATCATGGATTTGCCACACATAAAATGATATACAGAAATTAACACTTATCTTGATAATTTGTACAATTTATAAATAATTCCTTCAGTGCTGATTAAAAGTCACGCGATTCGCTTCCCAATGCCTCCGTTCTCCACATAGTCGCTGGCATGTGATGTATTGGGGGGGGGGAGAGAAAGAAATAAATAAAGAAATCCTCTCAAACACTGTCAAAGTCCTTTGATTGCATTCCAAATCCTTCGGAATAATTTGCACTGCACAAAAAAGAACGTACTTCGGAAAGACGTATATATACGCCGCTGACACTTAAGAGGTTACATTCATATTGTAGCTCTAGCGTCAAAGTATAGTATTATTGAATTGAAGAAAATTATGATTGAATATTGGGTCGCAAATATTGAAATTCGAGAAGCACTGGTTTATATTCCAGCTGCTAAATATTTTTTTTTATTTTTATAAAGCATTACAAATGATACGAACTAGCACTATAGCAATACGTTTAAAAGTTGATAATACGACTGACACTTAATATTTCTTCTTAACACACTTTTATTAGTTTGATTTTTATTAGAGACGGAATCTTTGAAATATAAGAATACGGGACACTCGAGGCCTTGTAAACGGCGAGAATAAATACTCTTCAGACCCGTTAATTAATATCCATTGAAGTAGAAGACCTATTGCAGCAGCCACGAAAAATTCTGGCTCCGAATATCAAACTCAAGGATAAATTCAACAATGAATAAATGTTGGTTTAAAAAACTTATTGAAGATTGAAGTAAAAAATTGAAAAACATTATTGTTTAAAAAAATAAACACGCTTTTATAGTGAATCGAACTAAAAAGTACATATGAAAAAATATATATAAGAATAAAATATGATTAAAGAGAAAATTAGTGTCGTTGTGGTAAAAGCGTGGGTTGCTTTGTACTACACTTTTACACTTACTTAGCATTTCGGAACAGAGCTATTAAGAAATTCTAACAATTAATATAGAGTACTCCACGCTTTTACCTCACTGACATTAATTTTCTCGTTAATCATTTTATTCTTATATTAAGAATTCTTTTTAGTTTGATTCCCTATAAAAAAGCGTGTTTTTTAGTTTTTTTAACTATAATTTTTTTTCACTGAAAAGAAATCAAAATTCTCTCTGAAACTTGCATCAGCAGTATACATAAAAATACACCTTTTGAATCGAAGAATTTATGAGAAATTATTTAATCCGGTGACCTCGAAATTAATTCTCAGCCGTTTTAGTAAACTGACGCAATGAATGATGTTTCATTCCACAGATCCAACAAGATATTTTAGAAAGCAGACTTTATGTCTTAGCAATTAGAGCATGATTTTTACTTACTGGAATCTTTTTCATATTTCTATTTTCAGAAAAACTGGACGTTTTTATAATATGGTACGAAATTGTTGACCCACCCTCTTCTTTTTCACATAAAGAACACTCCTTTTGTACGTTTGCTGTGTTTGTATTAACCATGAGCTTTAAGGGTTAATTTTAATCGCCAAATCCAGAAATCGTTAATCTTGATGATCCTGATCAGGGCAATGGAACAAAATTACGAAATTATTTTATTGTCATCGGTCTTTGATAAGTGTGCAAAATTTCTAAGATAGAATACTCTTTCTTTTTGAACTCCTGTGAGGAATAATTTATTATTCGCGTTCTATTTATCATTCAATAAATCGTTAATCGATCGTTGCAATACACTGACGAAAATTTCATTTAGTTGTAGCCTCATTCATTGTAAACGCGACCGTGAAACTTCGGTTCGACGTTATCTGACGTTCGTATGGCTAACAAACTTCAGTAAGGCTATTTCGATGAAGTGTGAGCTTAATTAATGACTCACTACAAAGCAACACGAGGGCTACTCGTGACGGACCTCGCAAATTTAAGCCATGGTCAAGTGACGAGGAGACATCTCAACTGGTAGATATTTTTCCGAACGTCCACTCAATGGCCACGGAATGACCGAGTCACGACCCATTTGACCTGCATCAGTAGTTCTTCTACACCAAGGGTGTCAAACTCAAAAGCTAAATTGGGTCAAACAAAGAAGTTTTAAATTGAGGTGGACCGCAAAAAAAAATCAGTATTCATATAAACGTAGGTTTATTTCGCGCGCGCGCGAATGCATTATAATAAACTAGAACTAAACTCATTGGCGCAACAGTCGATGAGAGCCAAGGCCTGCTACGTCCATCTCAGTATATGTGAATTTGGGAACCGAGGTGCTTAAGTTCCGTTCATGTGGTCAGTCTGACGAGAAACCCCTACTGTTCAGTTGACAAGCAAGCCTAGTAATCGTTTATCGACACACTGAAGGGATGAAAGGCTGAGTTGACCTTGGCCAGCCCGGGATTTGAACTCCGGGAATGAGTTAATAAATATTAACGTCACACTCTTCAGCTACTCGAAGGCTTTTTGTGACGGAACTCGTAATTTTGAACCATGGTCAAGTGACGAGGAGGACACATGAGCTGGTACCCCCTCTTTTAACTACCACACTAAAGGAGGTCGACAAATTTGAAGTGCATCGCGCCTGTACACGGCGGATCTTCAGCGGTACTAGGCTCGAACTTAAGACCCTCCCCAACCACGAGTTCATCACATTGATCACTAGGCTACCTTAGCCTTTAACGTGACTAGGGTAGCCTAGTGTTCAATGTAATGGACTTATCCCGGACCTGTGGTGTGGAAGAGCGATTCACTACCTTTCGGCCACTGGGTTTCCTATACATTAAAATAAACACATCTTTTCTGCTACTTTCTTACCTATTTCGAGGGAATTTTTTAAAAATTTTATCATATATTATTGCGTGACAAGAGGTTGGCCAGGCCGCAATAACATTCGTCGGAGGCCGCATGCGGTCCGCGAGTTGAACACCTTCACAGTGGGTTTTGAGTGGCACTAGGATTTGAAATCATGACACGAGGATCGTTTCGTAAAGGGATTTCCTTTGACAGCAGGAATTTGTCAAGGGAAGGTCGAAAGTCCACTATTGTTCTATCACACGCTATTACGCAAACAGACATGTTCTTTTAATTTTGTTGATTCTCGGGAACAAAAAAAAAAAAAAAAGGGTAAGAAATAAATTGTTAAATAAAATAATTAGGGTTAACACAGCGTTTCCTAAATGGTAGGGCGCCCCACTCTAGGAGCCTGATACCTTTAAGAGGGGGGCGCTAGAATATTGATAAGTCGAAAACAGATTATTTAAAGAAATTTTTAATTGACTGAAAGTAAACTATCAAAATATATTCTGACATGATAAAAAATAAAATACACATTTACACTGATATAATACACTTATAAAATGCATGTGAGTACTGTACAATGTATTTTATAATTAATTTAATAATACTAAGTTAAGAACACAAGTTTGATAATTACCACTGACCCCATGGGCTTGTATTAACACTTATCTTGATGATTCGTACGGTTTATAATTGAACCCTAAACTGCCGATTAAAAGTTATAGGATTTATTTCCCAATGTCATCGTTTTCCATGTAGATGTGTATGTGATGTTTTATTTGGGGGGGGGGCGAAGAAAAAAAAAGATATTCCTCTGAAAAAAGTAAATGTTTTACAAACACTGTCAAGGTCCTTTTATTGCATTTCGAAGCTATTGGAATAATTTTACGGATAGCAGTGCACAGAAAAGATTGTACACGGGAAAGACGTATATATACGTCCAGAAAATTAATGCTTTGGCTGAGCGAGACGTTTATATACGCAGATGGCACTCAAGAGACCGAAGTCGTATTGTAGCTTTAGCGTGGCAGAGTATAGTATTATTGAATTCAATACATTGTTATTGTACGAACGAGGGCACGATGAAAATTATGATTGAATATTGGGTCGCAAATATTGAATGTTTGAGAAGCACTGGGTTAACAAAATTAAATACTAAAATCAATAATTTAATTTTACGTACTTATACACATAGGATTTTAACAGTCGAAAAAAATTCAAGGAAAACAAGTCCAGACACGTGAACTCTTTCCTTGTCACTGAGAGCATCCTTAAGTTGCATCCTATGTTGAAAGGCAGTGGCGTAACGCACATCCCCGCGTTATCCTTAACGGGTGTGGGGGAGTGGGTAGAATTTTATTGGGGCCTAAAGCCTGACTGACACCAAGTATGCAATGCTTTGTAGGATTCGACTTTGAGTCCGAATCCTAAATTTGCAGGGGGGCGCTAATTACTTGTTACACCACTCTGACATTAGGGTTTAGTTTCCTGTTGGATATTATTATCAGAAATACATTATCAAAAATTTTTTTAGCAGTTTCATATCTGCTTATGAAAGTTAAAATGGGAAACAAAATGAAACCAGCTTTGGAAGAAAATTTGAACCAGCTAAAATGCTCCAAATTACTACAAAATATTATGTTTTCTTATCCATTATTATTATTATAATTATTATCTATTGTTATTTTCTTTTCTATGTTGGACACTTATTTATATAAGTGTTTGTTATTTCCTATTTATTCATTCATAAATCACATTCTCAGAAACTAGGCATTCCCAGATAGGATTCGAACCCACGCCCTTTGGACTAGAAGTCCAATGCGCTACAGGGACACGATTTTCTTTTTTATATAGGGTGTTGGACTATTATTTTTCTTTGTTACTTTTTATTCATTAATGAAGTTTAATGAAATATTTGTAAAAACTGTAGCAACATCAAGTGTCATTCACTACAAGTTAAAAAAAAATTTATATATATATATATATATATATAATATATATATATTATATATATATATATATATAAATATCATATATATATATAAATATCACTCAGCATTTTAATGAACTGATTCAAAAACTTGTTTTTCAACTAATTGTTTTAACAATGTTTAAAAATATTAAAATGTTTATGACGAATATTTTACCCCACTAAAACTTTTTAAATCATTAAACAACGCCCATTTTTTCCTGTTAAGTCAATTGAATTTTAAGGATGTTTAGTTTTAAAAATACTCAGTCAAAATTTTTTATACTTGTTCCAAATAGGCATTATTGACCCACGAGCTAGTATTAAAATAACATGAACAAAATTTGACTAAGGTCTCATAAGGGTTCGACATCCCTGCTATAAGCACTATATATAGAGAAGGATTATTTTTAAAAAAGGGATATATACTTGCTGTTATTCAAAAGCTTCTTTATCAATTCAAGACACAACACATTCATGTGAGAGTCAATTTAATGTTTGGGATTAGCCACATAGTATTTTGCAAGTTTTGCGTCTATTTAATTTAAATCATCATTAAAAAGAAAATATTTCCTTAAAAATTAACAATTGTTTTTTTTAAATGCAGTGAAAATTTGTTTGTTCTGAATATTCAGATATTATCAATGACAGTAAATTGTAAGTTTTAGCTTATTTCATTGCATTTAAAGATTTTATATGAATTTTTAAATGAAAGTAAGCTTACCAGGGAAATTCTTCCGGTACCCTGATCCTATTGGGTAAGGATACGAACCACTTTCTTTCCTTGAGCCTGAAAGGGTTAAAAACGAAATACTTAGTAAAACAGAAGTGTTCATTTTTTTAAAAAAATTATAAGTATCTTAATAGAAAATAAAATATAAAAATATAACAAAATTAATGCAATTTTTATGAATCAAAAGGTAGTCATTTAAATTTACAATTAAATCCTTATTTGAGTAAATCTCTTATTTTGTCAAATTAACATATTAATTAAACTGCAGCATTTACAGAAAAAAATTTGTTGTTTCTTGTTCTATCAACAAATTATAAATAAACGAGGCAAAATTTAGAAAACTTATTATTCAGAAGTGAAACTATTGTTTTGACTGAAAGAAAAGTCATCATTTTGTATTTATCATTCAAAGCTATAAAATTTTAAATTGATCTTTAAAAACGAAAATATATAGAACAAAATAACTATTAACTAACAAGATGGGAGAGAAAAAATGATTACCCCTAATAGCTTTAATTCAAATGGTTGTCACTAGTACATTTTTGCACCATACATTTTAATTATGAACTTTTTCCAACAACAACAAAAAGCCCTACTCAGCGTAACTGAATACGGGAAAGCTGTTACAACATCATATGGAAATTATGTAGGTTAAGTTCGATATAAAAGGAATAGATAAAACACTCAAGTGAAAAGAAATAAAAACAAAATATTCATGAAAATAAATTTATTATTCATTTAATGCCAAATTATAACTGACCTTCTAAATTCTCTCATTATTGGAAGTGTTCTCTTACGAAACCGAAAATCTATTTAAGTATATAAATAATTTCAAGAATTTTTTTAATCGTTTCCTTAACTAGCTCCACATTAAATTGATGAAGAACTCTGGAAGAGAGAGAATATTTAATATCGTTGAATCATGTATGATTGCTAAATGTCAAGATAGTAACTGGAAATTTTTTTTTATTTTTAAATGATTTAAAGTGCATCATTATCTGATAAAATCCCAGAAATCGTTTAGTATTATAAAAATTTCTCTTGCACCTTTTATCCCAAATACAGTATTCAAATTTAAAAATGTAATTTCAGTACACCCAATTCTTTTTAGCACGTTTTTCACGTAGTGGAACAAAAGCGCTATTATGACGCAAATTTCTTCGTTCCATATTTTGTCCTACCTTTTTCTCAGTCAATAAGCAACCAATTGACCTCGGGTTTCGGCATTTGGTCGCATTTGTGCCCTAGATCAGCCGAAATCATATTTAAATTTTCCCATAGTTTTCCCGAATTTTCCTACAAATTTTCCTGAATTTCGCTAGTTTATAACAAAATTTTCTCAAATTTTACCTAGTAAATTTATTGTTTGCAAAAAGTTTTTAAAAAAAAAATCTACCTGCATATTTCTTTTCAGCTCAATAGTAGTACATTTAGAGGAGTGGTACAGTACACTAATTTCTGTTAGTAAAAAGTTCATTAGTTGCATTATTGTAAAATACAACATGTGAAAAACGCGCTAAAATTACTTGGCCATGCCAATGATTGATATCTTGTTTTACACGCTTTTTATATAACATGGTGCACGAATTTGACGATTTTTTTTATTTTACTTTTTTTTATTTAACGCATCTGCTGCTCATGGAATTTTTATCCAGTTAATAATAAACGTGCAAGCTTATTATCAAGTAGCGATGAATATATACATATATATAGTTGTTAACTAATAGTTTTATTACTAATTTCAATTAAAATTTTTATGTATTTTATGTACTGAAAGAATTAATTTTCACTGTACACTAATTAAAAATTTTTTGGTAATAAAGTGAATAGTTTGTTTTATAAATATGTTACACGGATTTTATTATCACTTTTTTGCACGGTATTTTGGGAAAATATTTAAAGTTTTTAATCTTGAACGATTTCTTAAAAAAGTGAAATACATTTCTAAATTTATCATCGGTCATACATTTTTAACACTTTTTTTTTGCAAGATTTTCTAGGAACGTATCTACCACGTAAAAATGAGTTGGGTGGTAAATTTTAAAATATCCACGATGTTAGTTCAAAAAGATAGTTTGCTATATTTTGTAAATATAAGAAATTAATCCCAAAATTTTTTGTAATATTTTAATGTAGAACTTTTGTAATTTATCACAAAAATTTCTGTCATAAGAATTCATCTCTATTTAATATTCTCAAAATCGTCAGATTTTTTAATTAACTTTGCAATACTTCTGAATTCGTCATTGTTCTTGCTGGGAAAAAAAATTTTCTCCTTCCGTGCAAAAGGGCTGAGGATTGGTAATTACCACAGCAGACTTGGTACATTCCATGCGAACTGATATAACTTTTTAGTGTGGCATCATACAGGTGCATACCAACTGTCATAATGCAATTTTGACCCTTAGTTTCCTCCCCCAGAGGAAGGCACTTGATCTCTGAAGATGCGAAATTGTACTAGGAATTTAATTTCGCAGAGAGCTCTCACGCCCAACAGGCACTCTAGTAATCTTTAAAATGCCGCAAAATCATACGACACTGTCGATTATCTGCGTCATGAAAATCTCTTGACTTTTTACGTGGTCGAACCCGCAAATTTGGGCTTACAAGGCCAGTGCCTAACCAACTACAGCTGGCTATTTTTAGCAATGTTATCAACATATAATTTTTAAAATATTTCAATCATTTACTAAATAACTATTTGATAGCGACTTCAAAATTTTCCATTTAATTAATTGCCTTATTTTAAAGCTTTTTGAATTATTAGAACAAAAATTCTTGTGCAAAGTTAAAAAAATTGGATTTTTCATCAACATACACTTGTTTCTGCAAGTCTGCGTACAGGCAATCATCTTACGTATTTATGCGTCACTATTAAGATCTCGCTTCAGAAAATCAACATACCTGTCAAGGATTCTTCAAAATTTCCTTATTAAAACAACAGTAACAAAATTTCATTTAACATTTAAAAAAAATAAGGATGACCACCAAATAATCACCAACCTTCCGCGCCAAACGCCTGCGTACACTTGCAAAATAGAGCTTTTAATTGTAAAATAATTGCACTAAATCCTGTTTTTAAGTAATTATAAGCTTATTTTACGATTTATTTAGGATTTGAGATTTGAAAACCTTTTTGGTTTCATGGTAGGCAACAGAATAGATATCGATATACACGTGTGCAAAAATTAAGGACGAGACGGTTTTTTCAATATAACTTTGTACAAAAGCATTCCAAATCAACACATTTAATAACGTAAGAGCCCCAATACGTAAGGACATGAGTAATGTAAGCAACACTTACTAAAAGAGAAATCAGAGGGATAAAAAGAAGCTTTATTGAAAAAGTAGCTTGGAGCGCAATGCGACTGAAGGCCGAAACATCCCTGTGATGGGTGTCCAGCAAGAAATATCCGGTCTTTAGTAGGGGATATGATCTCCCCTGACTACTAGGCAGGTTTTACAGCGTCTGCCCATGCTGAGAATGAGGGTGTCAATGAGTTGTTGAGGCATTGCTGCCCATTCGTCTTGCAGCGCCAATCGAAGCTCCGGAATCGTTACTGGTGGTACGAGCTGCCAAGCGTCTGCCTAGAAAATCCCATACATGCTCGATGGGATTGAGATCCGGAGATCGTGCCGGCCAATCCATACGTTCAATATCCTCACTCTCTAAGAGCTGTTCGGCAGCTACTGTGCGATGACATGGTGCATTGTCGTCCATGAAAAGGAACTGCGGACCCATAGCGCCTCTAAAAAGACGCACATATGGAAGAAGAATCTCATTACAATAACGGGTCCCGTTGACTGAACCTGCGTCGAAGATATGAAGGTCTGTACGACTACCAAGCATGATGCCTCCCCAAACGAGAACACCGCCACCTCCATACCTGTCCCTTTCAATGATGTTCGAGGGATGATTGCGGCTTCCCCGCTCTCTCCAGATGAGTATGCGATGAGAATCGCTACTCAGACTGAATCTGCTCTCATCTGTAAAGAGTACTCGTCCCCATTCATTGTCTCTCCAGTTCCGGTATTCCCGGCACCACAGAGAACGCCTTCTCCGATGGGCAGGCGTTAGAGGTACACACCGTACAGGGCGTCGTGCAAACAGACCACCACCGTGCAGTCTTCTGGCCACGGTAAAACGCAATATCGGTCGTCCAGTCGGCTGTGTCGTGTGTCTAGCGATTTCTCCCGCTGTCTGCCGCCTGTTTCTTCTGGCCTGTAAGGCAATATACCGGTCATCTGCGGGTGTGGTTCCTCTTGGAAGACCACTACTGAACCCCCGGATAGCTGTTCCTGTAGTTTGAAATTGTCTCCAAAGTCGTGAAACGATGCTGTGAGCAATTCCGAACTCTGCAGCCACACTTGTCACACTGCGACCTTCTCCAACTTCCAAATGATTCGACCTCGGGTAAAAGCATCCAGATGTCGTCTAACAGATTGATTATTCGCCATTTATTGCTGAGGCAGCAACTCGGTGTGATTTTAACTGCTATACGGTGTGTAATCTCTTACACCGACAACATGCTTTACTACTCAGACACTCCCCCATTACGTCTACCTGCATATCTGCGCATGTGCTACCGTACATCACCTCACTTAATCTCCTGATTGGTCTTTCTGTCCACTCTGCCTCTTCGTTCAGCTGATATGCTAATTTTTCGACTTCGTCCTTAATTTTTGCACACCAGTGTATTATTGAAACAAAAATCACCAGAAATATTCAGAAAAGGGGGAAATGTTTAAAGAAATTGCTGAAACTGTTAATAGGAGACATTCATTGATCCAAAAAAGTGTTGATAAACCACAAATCAACTAAAATTTTAACGTCCATGCCAAGATCCGGCCGCCCGTCTGCAGGTCACCTCGAGAATCTTGCTTTGTAATTCGCTCTATAAAAATAAATCCGACTATAAGCTTCACAAATATCTAAAAGTGTAGCTGAGATCTTGGGAAAAAATGTGACTTAAACCTCAATTTGAAGGGAACTGAAGATTGATGACTATCAGGCCGAGTTGTACTCAAGAAACCATTCATCTCTCGAATGAAAAGTGCTAAAAACCTTTGCCAAAAAACATCTAAATAGGACACATAATTATTCGAAAAATATAATATATTCATTAGAAAGTATTTTTTTGTAATTTAACATCAAAAAGAACAAAAATATGCCGGCAAAAATTCCTGGACAGATTTTAAGAAAGGGAATCCTTTTTCGACTATCAAACATGGCGAAAGAGACATAATGTTTGGGGGTGCATTGGAAGCCTTTCGGCTAGTAATCTGGAATTTGTTGAATCAACATTATACAAAAATGATTACTTGAACTTATTGAAGTAAAATATCATGACATATGCCGAGAAACCTGCGGTGAGTGATGATTTTATTTTTAGTAGGACAAAAGAACCAAGCAAATGGCTAACATTGTGAAGAACTGGCATGTCCCTTACCAATTCTGTAAGCCATCCTAGTCCCCAGACCTAAGCACAATACAGCATTTGTGGGAATTACTCGAGTAAATAATCAAGGAGAACGCAATAACATCCAAAGAAATGCTTAAATCTGTTACAGTAGAAAAAGGAACAAAATAACCACAGAAGAAACAAGTAAGTTTGTTGAATCCCCGCCAAATATGTTGAGAAAGGTTATAAAAGGAACATATCTTAAAAAGTACTAACTTTTAGTTACAATCTATTATCATTAAGGTTTTTACTAGTGTACGCAGACTTTTGACCCACACGATTTGTGTCGTTCTCAAGTTATATAAATATTTGTATTATTTTATGTAATAATTATGTGATTGTTGCTTATACTATTTGAATTTACGATGTTAGAGGAATCAATAAAAAAATAGTATTGATTCAGAAAGACTCCATTTAATAAGCGATCTTTGTACAAATAAAAAATATGATCGACTGTACGCAGACTTTCGGAGGCAAGTGTAAAATAATCGAAATTACATATTTTTGATTTGTTAATAATAATATTTTTTCAACTACGCGCCATCCTCCCATTATACATATGTATAAAAATATATATAAAGACTGAAATAAAGACTTCGCAATATTAAAGAACGCTTTGCCGAGAATTTTAATGAATTCCTAAATCGTTTTTAAGTACATGTTCTATAGCTTCTTTCCTTCCGTGAAGCATTTTTTGGAGAAAAAAGAGTTAAGAATCACCTAACGAATTCTCTTTGTAACCGCCAGAGGGCGTCTGAACACCAGGCAGCCAATGTAGTTTCTGGGTTTGAACCCACTAGTGATAACTATACAAATTGTGTTAAAAGTTTAAAAGAGCGATTTGGGGCAAAAGGGATGTAATAATTAGTTCTTTCATGAATAAAATTTTGAATTTAGAAAGTGTAAAATATTCCTCAAATGTCCGTGGTTTGAGAAAATTATATGATGAACTTGATGTTTCTGTAAGAAATCTTGATTCCATGAATGTTACTTCGGGTTGTTGTGGTCATTTATTAATACCAATACTTTTAAAACTTATCCCTAATGATCTCGTTTTAGAATTTCACTGAGAGAAAAAAGATGGCTGTGAAATTGATGTTTCTGATCTCATACAATTTTTAAGAAAGGAAATAGAGTGTCGTGAAACTTCTAATTACGAATGAAAAATGTAACCCAATGCCATGTTATCAAAAATTTGAGAGTAAAATATTTGTTAGAAATACACCCTCTGCCTCAGCTCTAAATGTTATGCAATGTACATGTATTTTTTGTAATGAATCACATGACTCGCAAAATTGTAGAATGTCTCCACACAAAAAAATCAAAATTCTGAAAAACTCTAATCGTTGCTTTAAATGTTTTAAGTAAAAAATGCCGTACAAATAAATTTCCATGTTTCAAATGCAAAAGCCAAATTCACCATAGCTCAATTTGCTTAGGAAATAACGATCCCAATTATCCAAAGAATAATGAAACTAACAACACTGAAATAAGTACAAACCAAATTGATTCAAATTGTAACAAAAAAAGATGATACATGTAATTCTTCAGTTATTAGTAATTCTCTTTTAGAGCAAAAAAACAACTATTTTAAAATGTTTATCTGCAAACATGTACAGCTGAGATTAAATCAGCATTTAATTCTCAAAATGTAATAATACTTCTTGATTGCGGTAGTTCAAAAACTTTTGTAAGCGAAAATATTGCTACTTTAAAATTAAAACCAATTCCCCATGATGCTCTTAAGGTATCCGACTACCCTAAAATCGGGGATTTGGTCAAATATTGACAAAAAAATTTTATGATTCTATTTTGTAGACCAACTTATTAGCTTTATAAAACTACCAAGTTTTTTATTTTTCGTTCACTAGAACAAAAGTTACAACTGTTTTAGTACAAGCAGATGACACTTCCAGTTGGTAACTGCCGACCGGAAGTGGCATTCTGAAACCAAAACTGAAACTTTTTTTGGTTTCTTTCCACTTTTTCAAAAATATATTTTAAAGTAAAGTATATTTTAATATTTTGTTTAACGTTATTAAGAAGCCTCACTTATTATTTTTTTTATAAAAGGAGTTTTCAAATCTGGCAATTTCAGGATATTTGTTTATTTACTTCTTAACGTTCGATATCACTGCTAACTTTTTTCATTCTAGTTTTTACTGAAACAGGTTCATTTTGATTTTCGTATTTGATAAAACTGCTTTTTAATTATTCTTCAAATATCTGCCATGGGACATGGACGAAAAATACGTCCAAAGAATCGAAAGTTTAATGGTAATTTCCGCACTGCTCAAAAGAAAGTTAGTGATGCAAGTATTAGTACAGAAAAATTGGGAAGAGGATTAAGCGACACTTTATTTAATGTTGATACTGGAACTCTTTCTGGTAATAGAATTTTCGACATCGAAATACTGGTATCAATATTCTCTATTCTTTCTTGCCCTGTTTGTTTTGATCAAGAACTGTACTTGGTTGAAGACTCAAGACTTGGTTTGCAGTCAAATTTGTGTCTCAAGTGTAAGAAATGTTCATTTTCAAAAGGATTCACTTCTACATCAAAGGTGAATAATTTAAATACAGTAAACCTTCTTCTCGTCTTTGGAATGAGAGTTATTGGCAAAGGATTTTCAGCTGGAAAGAAACTGTTCAGTATGCTGAATATTCCTTATCTTTCAAAATGTACATACAGACAACATGAAATTAAGTTGCTGCATGCTACGTCACAAGCTGCAAACAGTTCTATGTTGGAGTCAGCAAAATCCATTGCGGAATGTTCAAATGAGTGTGGCGTTAGTGTAGATGGTACATGGCAAAAACGTGGCTACTCTTCACTGAATGGATGTGTTTCGGCAATTTCTGTGGACTCTGGTAAAATATTAGACATTGAAGTGCTCAGTCAATATTGTCGAGTGTGTACAAAAAACGAAAAAACATCGGGACCCTCCAAAAAATGCGTAGTGTCACATTTTTGTAAAAATCACAAAGGATCAGCTTCTAATATGGAAACTGTCGGTGCTTATAGGATTTTTGAAAGGTCTGAAGCAAACCGCAGTCTTCGATATACATCTTACTACGGAGATGGGGATTCAAAGGCGTTCAATAATGTGAAAGACATGTATGGTATTGAGAGCATAACTAAATATGAGTGCATAGGACATGTGCAGAAGAGAGTTGGCTCTCGTTTACGAAAGCTGAAGAAATCCACAAAAGGTTTAGGTGGGAAAGGCAAATTGACCGACAAATTTATCGACACACTTCAAAATTATTTTGGAATTGCTATTCGAAGTAATGTCGGCAATTTGTCTAACATGCAGACTGCAGTCATTGCTGCATTTTTTCATTGCTGCTCAACCGACAAAAAACCCATGCATGGACAATGCCCTTCTGGATCCGATACGTGGTGCAAATACCAAAAGGCCAAGCAAGAAGGAAAACTGCATAAACATAGAACACCTGGCTTACCAACTGCTGTATTGAACACGGTGAAAAACACCTATATGGATTTATGTGATCAATCACTTCTCGAAAAATGTTTGCATGGAAAGACCCAAAATGCCAATGAAAGTTTTAATGGTGTTTTGTGGAGCATAATCCCAAAAGAAACTTTTGTTGAACTTCTGACATTACAATTTGGCGCATTCTTAGCTGTATTACAGTTCAATGATGGATCTAAAGGGATTCTTTCCGTGTTGGAACATTTACACATCCCAATGGGTTGCTTCATTGTGAAGGGCTATTCAAGCGTTGATGACGAAAGAATTGTCGACTCGGAGAGACATTCATTGCCAACTACTAAAAACAAGAGAAAAAAACTCAGAGGACTTAAAAAAAGGAGCTGTGCATTATCTGAGAAAAAGGAAGGTGTTACGTATAAATCTGGGGAATTTTAAACCTGTAGGTAAGTATTAATATTTAGAAAAAAGTGTTTCAAACTTTAAAATGTGTTTTACACGAAATGTGTTTTTTTGAAAAAAATCAAACGGGGACAAGGATTGCTGAAAAAGTTTCTAAAATAATTTACTGAAATTTTTTGTGTATGTTCTGTATAATAGTAGAATTATTTTGATCTTCAGATTTATAAATCACTGCATTATTACAAAATTTACAGTCCCTTATGTGAATATAACTACTGTTTTTTTAAGCAATTTCGTATAACAACTAAGATAAAGTGCTCTATTTTTTGTAAAAATTAAAATATCTCTTATCCTGAAGGTCACTTCAAACATTAATAACAAAGTAACATATCAAAACTGAAAAATTGAGTATTTGTTTATAAAATTTTTGTACAGGGCGGGCCCCGTTTACGTAATTTTTTGTAAATTTTTACCAGTTTTTTCCCATTTTAATAATAATAATTTTTTTTTCTCTTTTCAATTTTAGGATTTTTTTCTTAAAATATACCAAATAAATATAAAAATCACAAAAAAAACCCCATATCTCCATTTTTTCAAAAAAAAGTTGTCGCAACCAGTCGGATACCTTAACTATTTATTCCTTCGGTATGTGGAAAAGGCGGCGGTGGAATTCCAATTAAGAAAGAAATCCACTTGTTTTTGTAAGAGGGTAGAAGCCCTTGTGATACTACGGATATAGGGTGCGCTGGTACGCGGTGTTGACAAACATGTTGCACAATTTATGTCCGAACGGAAATTGCAGCTGGCTGACTCTTGTAGGGATGACGAAACATCAAGCATTGATGTTTTGTTAGGGTCTGACCTGTTTTGGGAGTGTATTCTTCCCGAAAAAGTCTCCATCGAAAAGGGGCTTTTTGCCATAAACAGTGTTTTTGGATGGGTGGTTGCAGGTGCTAATTTATTGCGTCACGGGGAGCAAAACTGTTCTCAGACTATAGCGGTGATGAAAAATGTAGCTGTAATGAACGACTTGAACTGTTTGGGGAACTAGATTCTATTGGTATAAAACAATGAATGTGAAAATCTCTCGCTTTCGGATAAAAAAATTTCTTGATAATTTTGAAAATAATTTGACCTATAGGGGTAATAGATACGAAATTAAATTACCTTGGAAGTCAAATCCTGAAGAATTAGATTGCAATTTTGAAACCGCTAAAAGCGAACTTAAAAATTAAATTAAATAAAAATAAAGATATTTGTAAGGAATATAAAAGAATAATTGATGAATAATTGAAAAATGGTATTGAAGAAGAATGCAGTGATAATTCTTTATTTTCGGGTTATTTTATGCCCCATCAGGCTGTAATTAGACCTGAAAAGGAAACCTCTCGCGTTAGAATTGTATTTGATGCTTCCTCGAAAGGAAAAAATTCAAAATCTCTAAATGATTTATTATTTAGTGGACCTAATCTAATACCAGACTTATTGCATAAATTTCGAAAATATGAAATCGCGTTTTGAGGTGATATTGAGAAGGCGTTTTTAAATATTAGTATTGCGCAGGAAGATCGTAAATATTTAAAATTTCTTTGGTTTGATTTAAAAGGTAGCGAGGATTTTAAAGTAATGAATATGCAACGTTTGCCTTTTGGAGTTACTAGCAGTCCATTTATTTTAGCAGCGACTATTAAAAATCATCTTAAAAATATATATAAATGTAAATCCTGAATGTGTTAACGTGTTAAACTCATCCCTTTATGTTGATGATCTGCTCTACGGGACAGATACTGTTAAGAATGCTTATAGAATAACATCTGATGCAGTAGATATTTTGAAACACGCGAGTATGAATTTATGTAAATTTAATTCCAATTCTCAAGAATTAAAAGATTTGTGGTTATGTAATAATATAGCAGTTAGTATTTCCCTTGCACCTGCTAAGATATTAGGCCTAAATTGGAATACCGATGAAGATTCTATAAGAATCGAAACATCTGCTTTAGAACAATGTATGAATATTAGAACAATGTATATATACGTCTTTCCTAAGTACGATCTTTTCTGTGCACTGCTGTCCATAAAATTAATTCGAAGGATTTGAAATGCAATAAAAGGAATTTGACAGTATTTTCGAAGGATTCAGAAGATTTCTCTATTTCTTTTTTCCCCTTCCTCCAATATATCACATACACTCGCCTACATGAAAAATGGTGGCAATGGGAAGACAATCGCATTACTAGACAGTTATTTATAAACCATACAAATTATCAAGATATTTATTAATTTTTGAATGTTATATACCACTGGATATTATCAATCTTGTTCTTAAATTAACATCATTAAATTAATTATAAAATACACTGTATGCAGTACCGGTACATTTATAAGTATATTATATCAGTACAAACGTTAATTTTATTTTTTATTATATCAGAATACATTTTGTTTGATTACTTTCAGTAAATAAATAATTTTTTAAAATAATCTTCCGCTATCTATTTTTCGATATGCTCACACCCCCTTGTGGAATTACTACGCCCCCTCAGGGGGCGCGCCCCACAGTTTGGGAAATGCTGAGTTAAATAAAAATACAGAACAGATATGAGCGACACAATATGGAATAAATATGGAATCTATACCATTGGTTTTGTGTCGAATGAAATTCACCATCCTTTTTGCACAAAAGAAATTTGTATCAAAACTTATTTCTTTTGGTTTTTGTTTTCTAGTCCAAATATATAAACAATACAGCGGGAAATAATTATATACAAATGTTATGAAATTTTCGTACCAAGAACGAAGAGTGTCGAGAATTAAAACGAAATTTTATGGAGGTACAAGGCCCTAAATGTAGATTCTTAGATGCATGGTAATAACTCTCTATTATATATTCAGAGACAATAAACAGAGCTTCCTCCAAATCATGTGTAGTGTGTCTGGGGTTTCAGAAGGTCCCAATTATGTTCAATATCATCCCCAGACCGAGTAGACCGTGGAAGAGTTTGAACTTTTGAGCACTTTGACTCAGTGGATATGCTTTATCCTGATGATTAATTATTCCTGGTGTATTGGTCAGGGTTGTTAGTGTATGGGACCTCATGCACATAGTGCTGGGTCGTTTATGCTCTATGTATCTGTATGAGAATGGACGGCAGACGCCTGCATTTTTTGCAGACTTTTTTTTCTTTCATTCAGATTTTCATTTTTCATCCTAATTTACACTCTACACTAGGGATGGGTGGACTTTTTTAGGGTACAGGCTACTTCTAATGATTTTACATATTGCGGTCCACTCAGTGGCATAGGTGTGACAATTCTGTATTAAAACTGTGTTAAGAAAAGAAAATATACAATTTTAATACAGAAAACTGGTTTTTGGTATTGTACCCTTTTAAATGGTGGCAGATTACTATTGTTATTACTAAAACACAAAATTGTCAAGCTGAATGCTTGAACAAAACTATAAGCAACTGCTAGGCCGTAGAATTTGGACGCATTCATTACAGCGAGCAGAGAACATGCGTGAACCGATGAATTTGAAACCGACGTTTGGAGAAACAATTGTTCACCCCCACGCCATTGTGAGACATGACACCAACTTGAGAACCTAATCCTGTGGTAATGCGAGGTGTGGGATGATATCTCCATAGCCTATCCCGCGCTATTGCACGAAGAGCTAATGATCAACATTTATTCTCCTGTTCCGTCGTCGTATGGGGAAAAATTCATTTCTACGCCTTGAACTGCAGTGATCACTTTTCCCCCGACAGTGACAGCGAACGTTTCACCGTTCACTTCCATTGAAGGTACATGTGGTCTGCACATTTATCGAATCATTTACTTTTGTAAACACAGTCACAACGATTGTAAAAAGCCGATTCTCCAGTCTAAATGGCATTAGTGTTCCAGAAATCTGTTTCATTTAATATGCGCTTCTTAGGTCTTAGTAAAGGCGGTCACTCTAAAATGTCAGCGATCCAACAGTCGATCCTGATCGACTTAAAGCCCAACCTTCGTCTACATCAGAGGTCTTCAAACTTTTTCAATTCACGGAAACCCTAGAACTTAAAGGTGTTTTCGCGGAAACCCTAGAACAAGAAAATGTTATCGTGGAACTCCATTCCACACACATACTTAGAATATACCCAAAACAAGTAATATAAAAAAGTTTTTTTTCTAATTCCTACTTGGATCAATAAAAAAAATTAGTTACTTTTTATTAAATAGTGACAATTAATATAAATATGTATATACATATGACAGAATTACATTATAAGTGGCAATTAATTTTTATTAATTATCATTAAAATAGCGCATTGTCCTCCAAAACAATCGTGTATATAAAATTTCATTTCAACTGAATGCTTTCAAACGTGAGGGAAAAAGAAATCTTGTAGTTTTTTGATCCGTCACTAAAAATGAAGTCAACGTGGCTGTATCTGTAATTCCTTAATTAATTTCAGTCAATAATTTCAATTAATTATAATTAAATTATCATATTGTTACTCAAAACAAAAGTGTATAGAAAATTTCAACTCAAATGGGCACATTAAAACGTGAGAAAAAGACCTTTTCAGGTTTTGACACACCAAAATGGTCACGAACGCCGAGAATGATGCCAACGTGGCTGTATTTGTAATTCTTTGAATAATTAGTTTTAATCATTTAATTTTTATTAGTTATAATTAAATTATTGTATTGTCGTCCAAAATAAGTGCGTATGCAAAATTTAAGCTCAATTGAGTGCTTTAAAATTCATTTTATTAACGAGTGAAAATTTGAACGATAAATATAGAGAGTAAGCTAATAGTAGAAATTGAAAAAAAAAGCAGCACCTCCCCTTCCCGAAAAGTTTATGGTGCCGAAGGCTGCAGTGAAAGCTGAGATCTGAAGGAGATGGTGCAATATGGGTGATGTGCGTCTGCACTAATGATTTGCATATTTCTTTGCCGCGAACGCATGGCGTAAATTTCACATAGTTTGCATGCTTCCTTCAGAGTGTTGCATTTTTATGGCCGGCAGTTTATTTACTATTATTGAAAGAATTCATATTTTTTATTTTATTTATTTATTTATTACGATTAACTAAATTGCATCTTAAAATGCTACACAAACTTGGTTGTCTAAAATAAGTGCATTTTAAAATAAATTCATTCAAAAAACTTTGTTCGTTTAATTCTCCTTCGAAATAGGGCACATATTTATTCAAATTTATTTCATAGGTTTGGAGTGTTTTAGATTGTGCTCATAGAGCTTTAAAATGATTTAAACACAAACATGCACAAAAAAAACCACAAAAGGATTAAAAAGGATAACTGAAGCCATTTTCTTTGAACGCTTATGAAAAAATTCAAATTGTTTAAAAAATTAATATTTTAATTTTTAAGAATGTAAATTCATAAGATTACACGCGCAATAATATGGAATATACACTTCAGACTTAAAATATTTTAGCGGTAGGTTAACTTTTAGGTTAATGATAAATTTTTTTGACAATCCCCTCCCCCCACAGATTATTTAAAATTTTTATTCAGGACAAGTGAATATGCTCCAAAAATATCGGAATTTTCGATATGGCTAAAAATGTTTCTATTGTTAAACATTGATTTCTCACCTCTTTTTTTTCTAAAACTTTTTTTAGTGATTGTTGCCACCTTGATCATCTCTGTTTGCATCATAAAATTGATTTCTTGTTTGTTAAAACGTTCTCGATTTCATCAGGTATATACTCTAGTTTTCGTCGACACATTGCCATCTTGAATTATCGTAAATTCACAAGCTTTCGGTAAAATATTTGCTAGGGCGCTTCTACTTAAGGTGTAAGACGAAAATTAATACTCTTTGCTTCCAATAGATAGCCCTATCTCCCTACAAAACTTTACAGGCTGGCGTGCATAAACAGCTTTACCACATTTGATGCTAAAAACACAATTCTTATATATACGTCCATACCACCTTAGACACCTCACTGACGTATATATACTATTTTATCACTGAAAGGGTTAAATAAGAAGCTGAACATTTCATTACAATAACATTTAAAAAATTATTGTTTATAAATTAAAATATTTGTTGGAAATATTGTGCAGCAAAGCAAAAGTGATCTGCTTTCTGAAAGTCAGTTTCCATTCGCAGAACATTTAACAACATTAACGGTACAGAAAGGAAAAGGAAAAAAATTTTAAAGGGCCATAGGATTTTCAAAAACATTTTTAAAAATTAATGTACATCATTAAGAACGTTTTAAAGCAAACCTCGTTGAAATCTGACAAAAATTACGCTCTCAGCACGTAAAAATGTGTCAAAAATACTTGAAATATGTAAAGAAACAGAACTTTCGTTAGATTCTGTTTGGAATGTTTTGATTTTTTATTTGTTTCATCAGTATCTCGCACTTAGAAGCAACAAGAGCTCTGTTGGCGACTCACCTCGTACTTTTAAATCCTGCTCAAGTGAGGTTAACAACTCAATTTTAGAATTACTGACCAAAAATATCAGCATCTTACAAAACAACAATTGATATTGGTCTGAAATGAATCAATATTATGATGATAAACTAGCTAATCACCTAGATATTATGAAAAATCTGGGTTTTAAAATAAATATTTTTCTGTTATTTCTGATTTTCAGGCATAAATAACGAGAGGGGAAATTGTCTATAACTCTCACAAAAACGGCTTCTACGTCACTGAGAATGAGAAACAAAATAGGCAGGAACACTTTATGAAAAAAGAAGCCTCAATATATGAAATGGATACATTTTAAATGGAAAAAAAATCTTTAAACTTGATTTTCTCAGTTTCTGAATTTTCTACTTTCTTACAAAATTTAAAGAAAGCTTTGGTTTCAGAGCTACGATATTTTATATGTAAAATGTACTTGTAGATCTGCATTCTGTATGCCTCAGTTTTTGGGATTGGATCAATAGAATTTATTTTGTAATGTGATAAATTCTAAAAAAAAAAAAGATTTTTAAATCTTTTAATTTTAAAAAAATGCTAAAATATGATTTAAATTTAAAATCGGAGGTATGAAGAATACAGGCATTCTTAAGCTTTTATTTTATATAAAAACACAGGATCTACCTTTAGTCTTCCCAAAGTTACTTTGTGTGTTACAGAAAGAGAGCTATTTAGTTTTTACTATTTTTGTATCCACATTTGTTATGCTATTTAAAAAATTATAATAATTTTACAGCAAAATTTTTTTCTTTTATTTTAAGCTTTGTACTTTTCTGCACGAACTGCAAGAAACTCATATTAAAAGGAGAAGAATTTACTGGTTAGTGAGGAATCGGAAAAAAGTACGTCAAAATGTGCAATATAAAGACTCCGCAAGGTACTATTCCCCCCTTAAGTCGACTGACTACTTTCTCCAACCGTGATTTTTTAAAAGTATGTAAATGATTGTTTATTCCATTTAGTGCAAGAATTAGAATATATATATAATTTTTTTAAAGAATATTATTACGCCGCGATAGAAGTGAAACTGCTTTGGCGACGTTGGCCGTAAATGCAGGTATAGATCGAATTATATTAAACTGCTGAGTAACTTACTTTAATCCAATAAAATTCAAACTTCATTTTATGAAAATAAAATTTTTATTCAATTTTCTGCATCATTATTTTCCAAGAAAGACGCAATAGGTGTGTGGTAACTGAAGTAGGATATAAAAATCCTCGATTGTAGTCAATCAAGAAAATGTGAGAAAACGCACCAATCGTGTGGTTCCGTAAATTATTTTTCCTTCTCTAGAATCAGTATTCATTGTCAGTGTCCGTTTCAAGAATTCAATGAGTGGCTTTGCTTTTTCTGAAACAAAATTAACATTAAAGTCTCCAGTTAAGGTGACAGAACACCTTTAAAACTCAATTTTCGGTCAAAGTATCGATTTTTCGTTTTTGATCAAATATTAAAATTCAATCTTTTATCTTTCTAAATCTGTAAAAATTTTGTTTCTAGCTTAATTAGAAGCCAAGTTACAGCTTTTTTAATATTACTTGATCATGAATTTCTCTGACCGGAAATGCCTTTCTGCTAACCGGAAGTGGCCCAAATTGTTTGTTTACGTTTCTCTTTCATGGTATATGACATGAAATATGAAAATTAATATACAAATATTTTGTCAGAAATTAAAATAGAATATTTGAGAATAAATATAAATGTATTTGGAAATACATTTTTCCTTTTTTATGTAGGAAATCTGGCATCAAATTTGTTGTTTAGTGACTTTGTTTACATATATGTTTGATTTTCATACTGAAAGAATCGACAGCGTAGAAAGTTCAAAAATAATTCTATTGTTTTATTTTTGCTTGAAAATGGTTAAAAGTATTGCTAGAAAGCGTAAGAGACAATTTTTTGGAAATAAATACACAAATATTTCCGAAAATAACAGCAATTCAAACACCTGTTCCTGAATGCACTGCTAGTTCTTCAAAATTGGGAAATGAGAGTATGTCAACTGCAGAAGAAATGCCTGGTCCTCTGTTTGGTAACAGAATCATTGATCTTGAGCTTATTGTGGATGCATTTTCTCAACTTTGCTGCCCAAAATGTTTTGCTGAAAAAGTAGAGCTTTTTGAGGATTCCATGTATGGATTATGCTCTCATTTTACACTAAAATGTAAATGCTGTGACTTTTTCTTTGCATTTGCTTCATCAAAAAAAGTTGTAAATGCACCAGTCATAAATACCAGGCTAGTATATGGTATGCGGCAGATAGGCAAGATTTTTGCTGGTGCATTTAAATTATGCACAACATTAAATTTGCCTCGACTGACAAAAACTGCTTTCAAAAATCAGGAAGCAAAGCTTTTAAAAGTGGTTCAGTAAGTAGCTGAGGAATCCATGAAAAAAGCTGCTACTGAAGTGGATATAAAAGAAAATTTTTCATCTGATTTTGTAAAATGTGGCATATCTGTGGATGGCACATGGCAGCGTAGAGGCTATACGTCTATGAATGGTTGTGTTGCTGCAATATCAGTTGATACTGGTAAGGTGTTAGACGTAGAAATTATGTCGTCCTACTGTCCTACATGTAAGGACTTCAGACTATGCCAAGAAACTGAATATGAGTCGTCAAAAGCCGACCACATATGTCAGTGTAACTTCATGGGATCTTCGTCAAAAATGGAAATTGTGGGGGCTTCACGAATATTTCTTCGTTCAGAAAAAAACCGCAGACTTCAATACACGCAATATTACGGAGATGGTGATTCAAAAACTTTCATGAGTGTGAAAGACACTTATGGAATGAACAGTGTGATAAAGTTTGAGTGCATTGGCCATGTACAAAAGAGAGTGGGCTCGCGTCTAAGAAAGCTAAAAACAAAAACTAAAGGACTGTCTGGTAAAGGCAAATTAATTGATAATTTTATCGACCGACTTCAAAATTACTACGGAATTGCTGTACGCAGTAATGTCGGTAACTTAAATGCCATGCAGCAAAATGTAATTGTTGCGTTATATCACTGTGCATCAAGTGATAAGAAACCGATGCATGGTCAGTGCCCAATAGGGAAAGACAGCTGGTGTTATTTTCAGCGGGGGGTGGCAAATGGAACAAAATGTACCACAAAATATGTTAGTTTATCAAATGATGTTTTAAATAAAATTAAACCAGTATATTTAGAACTATGCGACAAACAGATATTAAGTAAGTGCTTACATGGACGCACGCAAAATGCAAATGAGTGTTTTAACGGAATATAGTCTGGTAAAAAGTTCCGAAAGAAGTATTTGTTTCGCTCAAAACAATTAAATTTGGGTCGTATGATGCTGTTATACATTTCATTGAGGGATTAAATGGGTGCCTCAAAGTTTTTAATAAGATGAATATTGAAAATCCTGGGGTGTTTACCTTACGGGGATATAAACATTTAGATGAATGCAGAATTCGTGAATCGATTCATAACGCAGACTCCAAAACAAAGAAACATAGAAAAATTTTAAGAGCCCTTAAAAAGAAAAAAAATATTGTTTTAGAAGTTAAAGATGGAGAGAATTATAAATCTGGTGCATTTTAATAAGAAAGTAAGTGTTTTTCTTGTAATCAGATTAATGTTATTTTTGTTGTTTTCTCAAAATGAGTTTTTTTACATTTTTTCTTACCGCAAAACACAATATCTCAAAAAGTTATGCTTGGATGAAATAAAAATTTTATATATATGTTTTTTAAATACTAATACAGGGAATAGACCTCTCTTAAGATTTTATGTTGAGTAGAAATTTTTTTATACAGCAATAAAGTGAAAATTACAATAGCTTTTAAAGAAAATTTCAACGTTAAGAAGCTCGAAACACAATAGCTTCTCACGTATTTGTTATATTACCAAAATAAGTGTCTATTCCCTAGATAAGGTTGTATGTTATATTATTCAATTTACAAAATGTCAATATATTTATTTTATTTTCAGTTATCATGTTTTGCGTAAAGTCTTATTTTTGCTTATTTTTTCATAAAATACCCCTTTCACGGAAAAAATGTGCACTAATAAGACTTTACTTGGGTGTTTTTCTCATTTTAAAGACCCATAAGGTCATAAAATATGCATTAACAGGCAAAATTCAGGTTAATTCAAAAAATTTTCTTCGAAGGTGTTCTGTTACCTTAAGATAATCGGCTTTTAATCATCATCGGATCCAATGATTGCAGCAGCCTCTGATGTGTACAGCACTAAAACTTATTGGATAAAGATGATAAAAGCTGCGACCGAACTACCTGGTGATAAATAGACTTTCGCCAGGAATTGCTGCTAGTTCTGCTTTTCTTTTTTTCCCACGAAACTCTTTTCCTCTTTTTGCATTTGTTCTAGGCTATCTGACCAGAATTTATTTTGATTCAACGGAAATAAAAATTAATAATATAAACTTAATGCATCACTCGCAGAATTCACTGTGTTTGCTTACAAGACGCTATCCGTAGCGATTCTGGCGCGAACGTCAGTGACATATACACAATGACACAGATACTCCCGTAACGGAAAGAGCCATATAAAAGTAATATTTTGTGTGCGTTTATTCGTTGTGAACGGCACGTTTATTACATAACAAGATATCAATCATTGGCATGGCCAAGTAATTTTAGCACGTTTTACACATGTATTTTACAATAATGCAACTGATGAACTTTTTACAGAAAGTAATACTGTACTTAAAAATGATTAAATTTAAATATGATTCGGCTCATCTAGGGCACAAATGCGACCCAATGCCGAAAACCCGAGGTCATTTGGTTGCTTATTGGCTGAGAAAAAGGTACGACAAAATATGGAACAAAGACGACAAATTTGCGTCCTAATAGCGTTTTGTTCACTACGTGAAAAACGCGCTAAAAACTACGAAAATACGCCACATGAGTTCGTTAAGAGAGAGTAGCTTAATGTCACCAATACCTAAGCGCTTTCGTCCATAAGCAGCAAGAGCACGGCTCCCCCTTAGCAATCGTTTAACATTTTCACGATATGTCGCAAGTCACGGGGTGTACCCTCCCTTCCCGCTCTC
>BMAO01000978.1:0-18502 GCA_019973975.1 Trichonephila clavata | reverse complement strand
TGTAAAAATTTTTGAATGAAAAATGCTGATAAAATCAATACAATAAAATTTCGACTGAAATGCTTAATGGTTCACTTATTTGGCTTGGGTTTTTTCCCCTCCCAAGACTGATAAGCACGCCAGTTGTGGTAACTGAGCCGATTTCGAGCCGTGCCCACACACACAGTTGGCGATATTTTAAAATCTCTCCAAGCACAGTGGATGTGTGATTCTGCACTTTCTTCAAAATTTCTGTAACTTAACTATCCAAGGTACTGAAAAAATTGTTCAACCAAAGTAAGGCAGAAATGCATAAATAAACTAAAGATACTACATATAACTGGTCTCTATCAGCTATACTAACTTATACATGCATTTAACATTTTTTTTTACGTTTGGAGGATATATGAAATGCATAAACGAAACACATAAACTCAATTATATGCTCAAACTAATACTCTAAATCTATACATTTATTTTTTCATGACTTAATTGCTATTTCTAAAAAAAAGATAAAGAAACTATTTAAAAAAAACTTCTTTGATTTATATTATAAAAGGGAAAAAGTTTGGTACTTACGTATAATATCAGCAATCGCCAACTCTATTAATAACTCGCCAAGTTGGCAACCCCGATTTCCTATGTGTCGTACACGCTGATTCGGCAAACAGGTGCTTTGTTTCATAAAATGTCGCCAATAGGTTACGAAAAAACGAAAGAACCAAAAGTTTTTCAAAGTGTATATAACTTAAAGCGTTTGGTAATATTCTCATGGCTAACTTTTGTGGCCTAAATAGACTAGTGTTCATCGTCATGAGCACGTGACCTGCTTGTTATGAGTTCGAGTCTTAGTGCCACTGAAGATCCGCTTTGTAGAGGGGCTGATGCACGTTAAGTCTGTCGTGGTTCAAAATCTTCCCATTGGCGGGAATGGAAGTTTGGAGAATGAGACACCACCACACACACAGATCAGCTGTCGTCCTCATCACTTGATCATCTATACAAATAAATAAAATTGAGGTGTCTGTTTGTAATTTCAAATTAACAGCTTTATGCATTTAAACGTATATACCAGTGATTCCCAAATTGGTCTATATAGCCCCCCAGGGGTCTATGACAACTTGCAAGGGGTCCACGCCAGCGAAAAAATAATTTGGGGGGGGTCCATGAGGTGTAAATGGGGGTCTACGATAGTGACTCTCATTAAATCAGATCATGCCTTTAATTTTAGAAGAAAATTTAATGAAGTGGAAACCAGATTTATCTATTTAACATATTTATTTATTAAATTTAATGCAGTTAATTTGCAGTTCAAGGACCATCATTTTGGCATTTCTTGCCAGAATTAAGCTAAAGAGTATAATATTGGACATCCCGAATTTTCATATTTTCTTAATTTGTCGCAGACAATCTGCCAGGGAAAGGATATTCTAACGTATGTTCAACACTTAATGCCCTTTATTCTGATTTTGAAACTAGGTTTGAGAATGCTTTGAATATGGCAATTTTGCAGGCGGCAATGAATTCATATGGTCATATTGAAAGAAAAAATAAATGCCATATTACAAGAGGAACTGATCGGAATAAGCACTAAGAGCTAATAGTAAAATTTGGAAATGGATATCAGCAATTTTGGAAGCATCAGGCTCATCCCTCCCATTAAAAATATTGTTTGTTGCCCAGTTACTTTATGTAACAACAATTATGTTAAGTATTAATTAAATTTTAATTTAATTAATTAACATTTATATATCTCAGATTTTAAACACTGTACTTCACTACAGTTAGAAATTTATATCTTTTAAAGTAAGTATAGCTCTGTACCAGCGGTCATAAACACATTTAAGTTGATAAATTTGCAAAAATTTATTATTAGGTAATTACGGGTCTAATCAAAGCCGTAAAACATGACAAGGGGTCTATGAGACAAAAAAATTTGGGAACCTCTGGTATATATGGTACATATATCAAAAAATCAATTTTTAAAATTTTTGTCTGTCTGTCTGCTTTGATTAATCTCTGAAACGGCTGGACCGATTTTAAAAAGTTCTTTCACCAATGGAAAGCTACATTATCAGCGAGTAACATAAGGTATATTTTATCCCCGTATTCTACGGGAACAGGAATTACGCGGGTAAATCCGTGGGGCGGTGCTTACTTCCCGCCAAGCTGGCGCAAGATTATGCATTTTGTCAATACCGGAAATTTTAATAAAAATTTTCTCACATTTGTAACAAATTACTAAAACATAGTGTAATTTAACATCTTCACTAAAAGCAATTTTTTAAATAGTTTTTTTTTTATTAAATGTGAAACTAAGATTTTGAGAAAAATCGCCAAGTTGGCTAAACAATTCTCTATTCCGGTCATACCAGAAATTTAAATGCAAATTTCTCCCACTTTTGAAAGAGAGAAACGACATAAAGTGTTAGTAAATTGTGTGATATTGAAAGCTCTATGGTAATATTAAGTGACAGTTTCATAAAAGTTTGATTTATCGAATGTTAAATACTTTGAATTTTTTTTTTAAAAAAGTAATCCCAATATAAGGTCATGTTTCGCACGAAATTTTTCACTTATACTGAACCTTGATGTTTTATATGGAGATATTACTATGAACATATACTAAATATTACTATAGAGGAAGCCATAAAAAAAAATCGCCGAATAAAATTCACACTACTTATATAATCTTCGGTCTTTCTAATCCTCAAACCCTTTGGAAGAAGTACAAAAAATACATGGCGGAAGATATTTTGTGACGACTGCAACAAGTGCGTGCAGATATAACTTTCAATGAACACATCTACAACGAAACGCTAATAATAATTGAAAATAAGGTTTTCACAATGGTTGGGAAGAAACTACATGATTTTGGAATGATTAGTCCGCGACAAATCTACGAAAATGACTTCGATAATGAAATTGCTCGAGAATTAGACTACGTTTTTATAACATTGCAACATCAATAACAGATTTAATCTCTCAATTAACTCGAGAACAAAGTCATGTTTTCCATCAAGTGTTAAGTAAAATGGAATCCGGCAGAGACCCACTCTTTTTTTTCCTCGATGCCCCTGGAGGAACCGGAAAAACATTTTTGCTTTACTTATTATTAATGTCCGTCAGAAAAAACCAGTATATAGCAGTTGCCGTGGCTTCTTCCAGTATAGCCATGACACTACTGACCAGTGGTCGTACTGCACATTCCGTTTTCAAATTACCGTTGAATATTGCACATGAAGATTCACCCACCTGCAATTTCCGCAAAAATAGCTCTCGAGCAGGATGCTTCGACAATGTAAGCTTTTAGTACGATGTCTCACAAGAAAGATATAGAAGAGTTAAATCGGACTCTTCAGGATTACGAGATATTAAAGATATTAGGAGGAATGGTAGTTTTATTAGCTGGAATTTCTGACAAACTTTCCCTGTAATCCGGAGGGGTACACCGGCAGATGAAATCATAGCCTGTATTAAATCATCAAGCTTATGGGCGAAAGTTGAAAAATTCAATCTGAAAACGAATATGACAGTGCATCTTCATAATGACGTAGGTTGGGAACAGTATGCAGAGACGCAATTTGAAAATTGGTGATGGATATTTAGACGCAGATGTGCTGGAGGTTATATTTTATTTTGCAGAGAATTTTGTAATTTAGTCGAAAATGATGTAGATCTTATTGCTCAAATTTACCCGGGCTAGCAAATAAATTTAAATTGTAATCAGTGGTTGTGCGCAGGGTCAATATTGGCACCTAACAAGGACATTGTCACCAACACTGAAAATTTAAAAGACGTGCGGGGGGAAATGAAGGAATATTTATCAATAAATATACAATCATGGATAAACTACAAAGTACTTTGTATCCCTCGGATTTCTTAAATTTGCTTGAACTTTCGCATGTACTCTCACATAAACTTCAATTAAAACTAAATGTACCAGTTACGCTAATGCAAAAATATCGATGCTCTTCGATATGTAATGGAACGAGGCTTCGGATCACAAAATTGATACAGAATGTACTTGGTACCAATATTTTAACAGGTGTCCTGAAAAGGGAAAGTGTTATACCTCGAAAAAAAAAAAATTCCAATTATCCCCACTGACTTATCGTTTCAATTATACGAGTTCAATTTCCAATCAAACTCATTTTTATTTTTGCTATTAATAAAGCGCAAGGGCAAACGTTACAGGTAGCAAGGTGCATTTGGAAAATCAATGCTTTTTCCAAATGTCATATGTAGTCTGTTCGCGTGTATCCAATGCCCGATATCTTCACATATTTGCAACTGATGGAAGAGAACATATAATATACAGTATACAGTAGCATCTTCGAATAATAATCTGTGTTGAACTCTTTTAAAGAGGAATTATATATTAAATTGAGATACTTTCAATTTTTTGAAATATTAATAGTTTATGTTATTGAGAATTTTTTTTTTGTTAATTATTATAATTAAAGTATATTTTCCGTTTTTTAAACTTAAGCTCAATTTTAGAATATTTAAATTTTAGTGGTACCAGTCAAGCAATAAAAAATTAACATAATTTATTTAATTTCTAATGATAATTATCACGACTTTGACAATGTTATTTAAAGACATCATCGTGATCGAAGCCGAGCGTAAAAGCTAGTTGTTGATATTATGAAATCCACTGGCAATAGCCTCTGTGTTACTTTATAATATAGCGAGAATAAACACTTAGTCACTCATAATTAACTAAGGTACATGCCTACTATTTTAATCTGAATTGAATCTATAAAATCTAAAACTTAGTCTCCACCTTTGACGAAGGGAAAATAGTTAACTTCTGTTAGATATTAGTTTTTAGTCTATTTAATAGAGGGCGCCACATGTACTAAACCTTGTTTATTATTAAAAGCTTTTATTTAACTTACAATGTATGTATGTATGTATGTATGTATGTATGTATGTATGTATGTATGTATGTATGTATGTAATTTGTTCGGGTGGAATCTTGCAACTCAATTTTGAAGCTGATATCTTCCTCCCATTGAGCTGAAATTTTGTATACACGTTTAGTTTGGATGACAATGCATGTTTTGACCATTTATATTCCGATATTACAATTAATTAAAAAGATATTAATTAAAAACGTTAAACTAATTTTGGGCGCCAACTTGGATATATCTGCATTGTTGTAATAATTTTATTGTTACAACAATGACAAAAGTTGGCGTCGAAAATCGGTTTTCAGCCAAACTGGAATTTCATAACGTTGCGCTATTGACTGTATTAATTAACTTTGTCTAAAAATAATTAATTTCTACAATGTAAAAATAATCTAATTTCTACAACATATGCAATTTTTTTTACAAATTTCTATCTATTTTCTTGGATTTAAATTCAAAACAAAAAAAGTAGAGCTATTTTTCAAGTAGATTGGTACATTGTATACCTTTCTCAACGCTGCCAAGTTAAACTGAGATGGAGTATTATAGAAATTCTAACTTTAACACTTTAAATGGTTTGCCCGTACACCTTACGGGCTACTGAAAGTTAGCCACAACCGGTTTGCCCGTGCGTTGTACAGGCACCGAAATTTTTTCTTTCTATATTTTATTTGCACAGACATTTTTATTTCTATAATAAGGTTATTAGTATAGTGTGTCTTTAGGAGATGCAGAGAGAGAGTTTGTCCATGGTACTGAACTACTCTTCATTCAGAATTTTGGTAGTGGTGAAGGTGAGAATTTTTCACGGAAGGCAAGAATATATATTCTTGAAAATATTGGATAAAGAATAGGAATTTACAAGGCAATGTACAATGTGTTGCCTAAGAAAAAGGAAAATGGATAGATAATCCAAAGAAGTCGATATTATCTCTATCCCCATTGGAATATAAGACTTAGTGTTACACTATTCTTCATATTGTGTGTGCATATAAATATGCACACACACACACACATGAAATCCTATCAATCGTATGAAAAAGAGGTATGAACATGAAATTTTTTGGTAAGTGGAAGAACACATATTTTAAGATGTTGTGAAATATTCTTCACAGTACGCAGAATATACTTATTAAAAGCAAACATTTAAGGGTTTTTGTGTTCAAAATTATAAAATAAAAAAAGGTCAGTAAAATTTTAAACCGGAGATTAAAATAAAAATCTTCCATTTTCGCGCGTTCTGTTAATTATTATGCTTAGTTACATGCAGTTAAAAAATGGGCTTTTGGGGGAAAAGTTTGGTCAAAAAAATTGACCACTTAAGAGGTTAATCTATGAAGCTCAGACAAAAAATAATTATAGAATCGGAAAGATCATTTATTTCGTCCCGATACGGTATAATGTTTTTTACAAAATAATATTTGTATTTCTTACGATTTTTTTGTAAATAAGCCAAATCGATGCGTTTTTATGAAAATAATGTCTAAATCGACGCGCATGAATTTTTTTTTGTTTAAATAAATCGACATTCCGTACTAAAATACCTCATGATTTGCTCTTTTAGAATCAGTCATTTAAAAAATAAAATTTCGAAAATTTTTTTTCACGATTTTTCAAAAAATACTCAACATTTTAATATTTAATAACTTTGTCATTTATGAAGAAAATCTCATAAAACTTTTTTTCGTATGTAGGATAATATTACCCAAGATCTGTACGAAGATTGAAAGAATTGCTTAAAATTTACGGATTTAAGAAAAAATTGTGTTTTTCGTCTAGTACCCTTTTTGCGAGAATTCATTTAGCTCGACTGTTCGAAAATAACCGGCAAACAGCTAGCAACAATGATGCGTTGAATGAGATGAACAGACTAAGAAACCTGTCGAGTGATAACTAAAAAGTGAAAAATAAATTGAAAGTAAAAAATCTTTTTTAAAACAAGCTTTTATTTAAACGCGCTAAAAAGAATAAAATAAATTTTTCTTTAAAACTTTTTTACTATCAACTTATAACGTCATTACACAATTTATATGATATAAAAGCTTGTCGCGAGATTTACCTCTGCAGATAAACAAGTAAATTAAATAACTTGATCTGGTTGATTTCAATTTCTTAAAATTTTCAAACTAAGTAAATAAGAGTGCTTTAAACTTGCGACAAGCTTTTATATCATATAAATTGTGTAATGACGTTATAAGTTGATAGTAAAAAAGTTTTAAAGAAAAATTTATTTTATTCTTTTTAGCGCGTTTAAATAAAAGCTTGTTTTAAAAAAGATTTTTTACTTTCAATTTATATTATGTAAACTTGTAAAAGGACGCCATTCCGATATAGTACGTGAAGCATCACGTAACCTATGCTGCTGTAATAAATAGTATCTTAAATGCCTACTGTGGTCATGTACACTATATTATATAGTGTCAGACAGACTACAGAATCCACGTATTTTCTTCAGAATTTATACAAGTTACTAATTTAGTGATTGTTGAAAATAGTTTTAAGGATGGCAAACAATTTGCCTACGATTCTAGCATTTGAACCGGGAAAAAATCCGTCGGAAACCTGGAGACATTGGAAATAAGATTTTGAAGATTATTTGGAAGCCAATCGATACAGTGAAGCGCCAGAGAAAACAAATACTGCACTATTCCGTCATTTATGCGGAGAAGGATTGAAAAAACAGCTTCGAGCCTTCGACCTTAAGCCTAACGATGGTTGTGAGGGCTTGTTGCAACAAGTGCTTCAGGAATTTGATAAATATTTTCTGGACTATCAAAACGAAATTTTTGCTTCTTTTAAGTTCTTGGAAATAAAACAAAAACAAAGAGAAAAATTTATGGGCTATTATTCTAGGCTTCGTAATGCTGTTGTTGAATGCAATTATGACGAATCGCTGGACCGCATGCTACGTGATAAAATCATTCAATGACTATTAGATAAAGTACTTCAGGAAAGATTGATCAGAGAAACCAGTAAAAAGGCCAAAACACTACAAGAAGTAGTTACTGAATGCAAAGCCTCTGAGAACAGTAAGGTACAAGCATCAATTATGAATGAAAAACTTTCAGTGAATGCTTTAAAGAATTTTAAAAATTATCGCAATCAATGGAAGAACAATCAGAAAAATGAGGTTAATTGAGAGAAATGTGGGAAAATTCATGAGAAGAAGAAATGTCCGGCATACGGTACAAAATGCCGAAATTGTGATGGAAGAAATCACTGGGCCAAAATGTGCAGAACTCAAAGAAATAAACAGAAAAACGTGGCTGCTCGATGAGTGAATGCTATTGAAGAAAACTGTGAGAATTCTGAGACTATTTACATTGGGGAACTGAAGTCAGTTAATGAACTGGACACGAAAGAAACCAACTGTGTGCAGTATGAAAAAATTTTAGTAAATAAAAATCCTGTAATGCTTAAACTGGATCTCAAGTGAATGTAATTCCCAAGTCAGAACTCTTAAAATGGGAAGAAAAGCCAGCAGTAAGAAAGTGCAAAACTGCTGTGCTTGACTACAGTGATAACAGAGTTCCAATTCTAGGTGAGTGTTACCTCAACTGTCAAACTAAAAAGTATGGAAAAACTTATAAATTTTTAGTAACAAGTTTAAATTTATGTCCAATTTTAGGCATTGAAGCCTGTAGAGAATTAGGGCTGATTCAGAGATTGAATATGATCAATAAAAACCCTATTGAAACTCCAGAATTAATTTTGAAAGAATTTGCTGATGTTTTTACGGGAACAGGAAGACTTAAAAGAATTGTAAAAATTAAATTAAAAGAAAACTCTGTTCCTCATGTAGCAGCCCCTCGTAAAGTGCCTCTTGCTATACATAACAAAGTTAAAGAAGAACTAAATAATATGGTAGAAGCAGGCATAATAAGCAAAGTTGAAGAGCCAACTGAGTGGGTGAGAAACATGGTTGTAATCGACTCACCTAAGAAATTAAGGGTTTGTCTTGATTCCTGGTCACTGAATGAAGCTATTCAAAGACCTCATTACCCAATCCCTACTGCAGTTGCACTTGTTGTTAAAGTGCTTACTAGAATAGTAAACACTTTACTTGTTAGGTGGTAAGTGTATATGTTCCAGGAAAGAACCTAGTTATAGTAGATGCCCTATCAAGAGTACAATCAACCACTGATAAATTTGATGAAGTTCTAGGCCAGGAGGCAACTGTGAAAATAAATCTGTTAACACAAGCTTCACCAACTAAGTGGGAGGAAATAGCAAAAATGACAACAGATGATCCTGAAATGCAAGATGTGTTGTTTCACGTTAATAATGGTTGGCCAGAGAAAAGGAAAACCAAAATAGCTGTACAACCTTATTGGCATTGAAAAGAAGAGTTAGATTCCACAAAAGAAAGAATTATTTGCAGAGGACAGCGATTAGTAGTACCAGTAAAATATAGAAAAGAAATATTGAAACTACTGCATGTGTCACACAAGGGTGTAGTTTCCAGTAAAATAAAAGCCAGGGAATATTTTTATTGGCCTAATTTAAATAGAGACGTTGAGGAATATGTGTCCAAATGCAAAATCTGCCAGAAATATCAAAGAGAAAACCAGAAAGAAATTCTTATCAATCCAGAAATTCCAGGCAGACCTTGGCAAAAAGTTGCATGTGATTTCTTTTGTTTAAAAGGCAAAAGACATCTGCTAATGATAGATTATTTGTCCAAGTATGTTGAACTGAAACCACTTAACAGTACAAATGCGCAATCTGTCATTACAGTCATGAAATCCATTTATGCAACACATGGAATACCAGAAGACCTTGTGAGTGATGGTGGACCACCCTTTAACTCAAATTTGATGAGTAAATTCTTCCGAGAATGGGGTATTAAACATCATGTTACACCGCCTCATTTTCCTAGAGCAAATGGGCAAATAGAGAGAGCAGTGCAAAGAGTAAAAAATTCTCTTACTAAAGCTGCAGAAGAGGGAAAAGATTTGTATGTTGTATTGCTTGACTACAGGATATAACCAGCAAAGGACATACCATCACCAACTGAACTATTAATGGGAAGAAAGCTAAGAACTTTCCTGCCATCATATCCAGGCCAATTAAAACCAACATTTGATGTTGAAAGCGCAAGAGAAGCTTTGAGGAAAAGGCAGATCATTAAAAACAAATATGCTAACAAGCATGCAACAGTGTTGCCTGTGCTACATCAAAACGCCAAAGTATGGTTTGAAATGAAAGAGCCTTGAAGCAAGGAACTATGATTCAAGTAGGTCCTCAACCTCACTCATATATAATAAAAGAAGAGGGGGTGGAGGTGTTTTCAGGAGAAACAGATTTCACATTCGACAAGACTACACTGAGGATGATAATCCATGTTGGTCAAGAACTGTAGAAGATCTCTTTAACAGTGATGCTACTGAAATTTCGAGAACTCCAAGCGATTCTGCAGACAGTCAAGTAAATGCATCACCTAAAACAAACAGAAGCAATATTAACCAACGATTGCAAGTTCCAATTGAAAATTATAGAGAGCAGAGCAATCCTGTGGTATGAAAATCTTCGAGAAATATTGTGAAGTCTGTTCGCTATAGAGACAATTGAAGGAACTCTGACAAACATATTTTAGTTCAATAGTTAATCTCAGAGTTAAATTTAAATAAAAATTTTAAAGTAAAACTATAATTTTGTAAAACAGTTCAGATAAGTTTTGTTGTCCTTAACAAGTGATTGTATTAAGTAAATTTTAAATAAGTAATTGTATTCATTGTTAAGTAATTTAATTAATTGAACTCAATATTTTTTTTTAAAAAGAGCATGTTAGTTATTAGTTTTTAGTCCATTTAATAGATGGCGCCACATGTACTAAAACCTTGTCTATATGATGTAACCTTGTAAAAGGACGCCATTCCGATGTAGTGCATGAAGCATCACGTAACCTATGCTGCTGTAATAAATAGTATCTTAAATGCCTACTGTGGTCCTGTACACTATATTATAACTTCAATGGTGTCTTTTTTTGTATTAAGTTTGAATTCCGTTTTAATTGCTATAAAAGTGGTGTCATCGCCAACTTAGAGGTAAGTATAGATAAGGGCCAAGCAGAAAAGATTCCACAAAATGTTTCTGTAAATCCTTATCATTAGAGGAAAAAAAGAATTTCATAATAAGCAATAGGATTTTTCCATCTGATCTATATTACTCCCAGGATAGTAAAATTTAAGGAAAAAATATATAATAAAGGTATAAAATAAAATGAAAATGTATGTATTTTGAACAATTGCTTTTGTAATTTTCAAATTGCCGAAGTTGCATATTTGTGATCAGTGCTTTTTGAAATTTATGCCTTAAACCAGCGGTTTGCAAACTTTTTTCGCCGTGGCTCCCTTGTCAGGCTAAGAAAATTTTGCGGCGCTATTACCCTAAAATCAACTTGAATACGAAAAGGAAAATTAGTGCATATTCAATACTTATTGTTTTTAATTCGATAAATATGAAATTAGAAGAATTTTTCATTTCTTCCTTTATGCTCATGGGAAGTTTATCCTGATTTTACCCTCATCACTTCACCTAGGAAGTATGCTGCTATGCCTGTTTTCTTATGTAATTACACGTTGCTATAGGGATAAGAGTAGGTAAAACTCACAAGTCTTTTCACCGCATACTTATCAACAACATTCAGAGGCAACAGATTTTGATTCCAGACCATGGTATCTCTTCTGAGTTTACTTCGACCTCTCTTCTGAGTTTAGTACTTCCATTACCACCCAAATTCTTCAATGGGAATCATATTGTACATATCTGAGATGCCTTGCAACACTGTTTAAAATAGATTTATTCCCACCTTTTTGCACTTCTATAGATTTGTAAGCTACCTTGCATGATTCGTGGTGAGAATTGTCACTAGGATGTCTTCTGACAATTAGTCGTGTCTATGCCACCTCTTGTTGCAATACTTCTGCGTGCCCTTCCGGCCCAGCATGATATTAGGCAGGTTTTTCCCTAAAACCCACTTTTATCGGATCTCTTCTGAATAAAAGAAATATACTTAACCAAATTTCGAGTATGTAGGTCTAATGATTCAAAAACAAATTTTTTTATCCATAACGCCTCGATAACGCCGCCTCCCTTCTTAAAGAGTAGATTTCTTCAAAATTCTTTATTAGCGGATCTTTACTCAATGAAAGAAGCATACTTGCCAAAGTCTGTATGTCTAATAGTTACAATTATCTCATGATGGTTGAGTGTGAGTCACTTTTCTCCTATATACAGGGTGTCCCAGGATCATTGGGACAAACTTAAAGGGGAGATAGGGAACATCACAATCCATTTGCATAGCAATCCTTGGTCGGAGACGTCTCTGTTCGATGCTAGATAGTGTTGTTCATAAGAGCATTTAAGGAAACAGACATGCATTACCGCAGTTATTTAAGCTGTCATTGCCCGCAGAAGAGTATGGAACGTTTTACAAACATGAAATTGGCAGATATGCATCTGATTCACGAATTAGTTGAATGAAATGCACGAGCAGCAGAAAGATCGAATCGCAAAAGATATCCACAGAGAGATGCCCCTGACCGCCAGATGTTTGATAATTTGCATCACAGTTTGTTTGAATATGGATCATTACGAGGTAATAGGTATAATGAGGGCGGGCCACGGTATCCAACACATTTTGTTCCATGCATGAAACAAAATGTGTTTTTATACTGTTCGGAGGAATCCGAGTACCATGTTGGGAGTTCGAGTCACCCTCACTATGTCCGTAACCTCGTAATGATCCATATTCCCAGAATTGAGATAACATATTGCCAGATGTTTGAGAATTGATACAAATTCTCAAACATCTAGCTGTCCGGTGAATCTCTTTGTGGGTACCTTTTGCGATAAAATCCTTTTGCTGTTCGTGCGTTTCCTTCAGCTAATCCGTAAATCATAAGTGCATATCTGTCAGTTTAGTGTTTGTAAAACGCTCCGTACTCTTCTGCGGACGATATCAGTTCAAATGACTGCGTTAATGCATGTCTGTTTCCTTAAATGCTCTTAAGAAAAACGCCACCTAGGACTGAACAGAGACGTTTCAGTCCATGGATTGCTATGCAAATGAATTGTGATGTCCCCTATTTTCCCTTAAAGTTTGTCCTGAATACCCTGTATATTTATAGATATAATTAGTAATACCTCCCAATAAGGGATTCGCAACGGTACAGACATTTTTCCCCTTAAGTAACATGTACCTTTTTCAGAAGTAACATACTAAAAAGTAATCTAATTTTATTAAAAATTCTGATTATTCAAAGTTTTAAATAAATGATATTCAAATGACAAAGCCGTAGGTATTTATTTAAATCTGAAGTTAAGGAAGAAGAAAATTCTTAACTAAAAAAAGCTTAATTGTTGCAAAAATGTGTAAAATGAACAATAGAGTTTTGTATTTGCAAAAATTTATTGAAAATAATTCGTTGCATTGGTTTGGTTGAAATTCTGTGCATTGCAAGTATTTTTTTTCCTACATGGATATTTAAGTTACTAATGATCTTAACTCCTTCAATGTCAAAAAATGTTAAATTTTTTTAAAAGGGAGAAGTGTATTTTAAGGCTCTGTACAGTTTTTTATAACACACTTTTTGTCTGTATCTTCTTCTTTCCTCCCTTTGCTTTACAAGCTATTTTTGTTAAGGCTCGCATCATCAACTGCTATTGAAATAAAAGATTTTATATCTTCATAGGTGTCAGCAGTATACAATTTTTTATTGATTTCTAAATAATCTTGAATTTGATCACTGACTGTCACTGATTTTGAAAAGTTCAAAGGAATCTTTTTCATCACTATTGCTAACATTTACGACAAGGGTGGCGAATCTTTAAGGATCAACATGCTATTTTTTTTTCTAAAGAAATGTTTAATGAGGCATAGAAGTGCCGTCAAATAGTTTCGACTTGCGATTATTTTGAAAATAATAAAATTAAATGCTAACAACTCAAAACTCTATATTTACTACAAAAAAATTCATTTTGTACTGTATTGTAAATGTTTTAGTTATGCGTGCAATTTAAATTGAAGTAAAATTAGTGTGATTTCTGTTGTGTTGCAGGTTAGATGACAAATACACTCATGGACAAAAAAATTTGTAATGCGCAATCTCGCTGCATTTCTAATCATTTGCATATCTCCCCGACATGTACTTTCATGCCAAGTTTCGTTACGATCCCGCAATTATTTCTTGATGCTCTAATTTTTTTGTCCATGAGTGTAACTTATGTTTGGATTGTAAGACAATAACAAGCGCGTGTGCTTCCCACCGCTTAGCGCACCTCGACCGATCACTCGTGTTTGTTTGTTATGCTTCAAGGTGAACTTTGTTATTTTGAGCTAAAATGCAAACCATTTTGATCGGGGCGTGCCATCAATGGCACGAGTGCCATTGGTTTGCCACACCTGATTTAGGATATTCGAAACTTGAATTTCAAAACCTTCTCTTTAAAACAGTGCTGAACATCGAGATACGGATTTAGCAGCTTTTGTTGTTTCACCGTATTGACTCCTTTTACGAATTGATTACTGTTTAAAAACAGTTTTTTCCCCTGTAATGAAACCTTGAATCATATCTAGGGTCAAAGACTAATGTTGATGTTGTAATAAGGGAGAAAATAACTGATTTCACTGCTTTCATTTTTGCCCTTGATGAGTGAGCTGTAGAATTGCTAAAAACCAGCAGAATCTTCCTATTAATTCCAAACATTGTTTCACCAAGAGCAGTCATTCAGACATTATACTTTGCGTCATCCAGGACTTTTTTTTAAAATCTTTTCTAATTACAAATTGTTGCTCAATTTCGCCTTCCATGTTAAACAAATTAGAATAGCAAGATGTGTTCCTTGGAGTTACTACGCCATGGCACTTTTGAAGCACCTTGAAACATAAAGTTTTATTAGACAACATTCAATAACATAATCAATTTCATTTGAATTGTAAAAGTTTTTCTTCGTATTACAATTGTTTTCCTTTTTTTTATCCAGTGTGTTACATGTTGCATATCTCTACTGATTTTTTTATCTACTTCAGATAGTTTTAAAATAATGTTAAGTATTTTCTTAAATTTGTTCTACCAATAATTTGAATGCTTTGAAGTCCTATAATCCCAGACTTTTTTAGACTTTGTCGTAGTACTTCCACCTCGTGTTGATTGAGGTGGAAGTCACGCTCATTAACCAGACACTCGGAGAAATCCGAACGCAATAGTGATTGAGACACTGTTAAGTCAGACATGAATTGATGACCTATAGATGTCCACAATCCACAATAATTATCTTTTATTATTTAAACTTTAAACCTCATTACGCGATGTGTTGACAAGACAAACTGAATAATAAGAAATAATGGGTACTTATATTTCTTAATAGAAATGCAGCCTCAGAAACTTTTCAACGAGAAAAATTCTAATAACTTCTAATAGCGACTGTAATTCAAGAATAAGTGATTATAATCCCGGCAGTACAATCGCGGCTATATTGTCCACCTAACATCTATTTTTTCTCAAAAACTTGTGTTCAATTTAAAAAATATTAAAATCAAATCAGCATTATTACAAGCATAAGAATGTCCAAAAAATCCGTTTGGTATGGTGTACCATAAAGCTGGTACGCAACAAAAAGTTCAAAATTACAATTCCTACAATAGTATCTTGTTTCTTTCCTTGTCTTTTTGCTCCTCTCATATATAATCTAATAATACCTATAATCTTGTCTATCTATTTTTACTAGAACGGATCTCAGACGGGCATTAGAAATGAAATAATTCAAAATTGCCAGTGTCAGATGCGGGCAAATGCTTCAAGGCAGTGATTCCCAACCCCCGGGCCGCAAACCTGTACCTGTCCGTGGGTCAAATGTACCGGGACACCCAAGGAACATTACATCATTTGCATTTTATTTACTACTAGCTTTTACCCGCGGCTCCGCTTGCGTTGATGTCTTTAAATAACTGTCAAAGTCGTAATCATTATCATTAGAAAGTAAATAATATAATATAATAATTTTTTTATTGCTTGACTAGAACCAATAAAATTTAAAAATATAAAAATTCTAAAATTGAGCATACTTTAAAAAAAATTGAAAACGCAATTTATTATAATAATTAACAACAAAAATTCAATAACTTAAATTATTAATATATTTAAAAATCGAAAGTATCTACGTTTAATATATAATTCCTCTTTAAAAGAGCTGAAAACAGAATATTATATGCTACTGTATACCATATTATATGTTCTTCCGTCAGTTGCAAATATGTGAAGATTTGGGCATTGGGCACACCGATCAGGCTACATATAGTTGGCCATGGGAAAAACATTGTTTTTCCAAATTCACCTCTGCTACCTGAAATGTTAGCTTTGTTAAAACAACATTAAAACTGGAAATTGAACTCGTTTATATTGAAACGGTAGGTCAGTGTGGATACTTGGAATTCGAGGTATGATAATATTATCCCTTTTCATGACATATGTTAAAATATTGGCACCAAGTATATTCTGCATCAGTATTTTGTAATCCAAAGCCTCGTTCCTTTACATAGTCGAGGAGCATCGAGATTTTGCATAACTGTACATTTAGTTTTTAATTGAAGTTTATGTGCGGATACACCCGAAAAGTTCAAGTGAATTTAAGAACTCCGTGGGATATCAAGCACTTTGTTTTTTATCCATGATTGTATTCATTGATAAATATTTCTTTATCCCCCCTCTCCCCCGCACGTCGTTTAAATTTTCAATGTTGATTTTATGGACAATGTCATTGTTAGGCGCGAATATTGATCTTGCTCGCAACCACTGATCCCAATTTCAATTTTGTTGCAAGCCCGGGTAAATTTGAGCAATAAGAATTACATCATTATTTTCTACGTTATAAAATTCTCTGGAAGTGAAATATAACCTCCAGCATTTGCGTTCAAGCATCCATAACCGATTTTCAATTGCGTCTCTGCATAATGTTCCGAATCTACGTCATTATGAAGATGCACTCTCATATTCGTTTTCAGAGTGCATTGTTCAACTTTTGCCCATAAGCTTGAATTCACCAGCCAATATATAATAAAGCTACCATTCCTCCTATAATATCTGTACCAATCTCGTAAATCCTGAAGAGTCCGATTAAACGCTTCTAAAGCTTTCTTGTGAGACATCGTACTTTCACCCCACACTAAAAGCTTACATTGTGGAAGCATTCTGCCTTGATTTGTGTGACGTTTCATGGAAATTACTGTATATTCCATGTTAAGTCACTTTATATTCATTTTTTTGGTGTAGAGGTATTTTATTCTGATGGCAATTTAAACGCAATTAAATTAAAATTGTTAAATCAAAACAATCTAAAATATAAACTATCAACGTCCCATCCTCAGAGGGTCGCGGTAAAACTATCAAACGTCGACCAATCAACGGCGATAAAAATTTCGGGAAGCACTGCGTTAAAGGGTTAAAGTATTAAATTTAGAACCTGGGATACAAAAAATAAAAAATAAAAAATTACCTGTAAATTTAAAATATTTATTTCCGTGCAATCTCAAAAATACACTTTTGTGAGTGTGTATGTGTGTAAAATCACACCAATATTTCTTAATTTCTTTTGACACTACTCTTTTTCACCTCTATTTAAATAACATATTTGCTTTTGTCATTTTGCTTTTTCCTTAATAAAATTAATGAAGGTAAAATGTAACATAATTTTTTTATTAGAAAGAAACTCCTTTCTCTTCTAATTTAACTGAGGTTTAAAAGATTATTCAAGATATTTTAATAAATTGTTGATCGTTCCAGATTCTTAAAACATATGGAATTAATGGAGAGTAAGAAATTATGGAACAATAATTTCATCTTTCCTAGCCAAGTAACACATAATCAAAGAAAGAATATTAAAGAAATTAGTGTTCCAAAGAAGAAAACCGAAAAAATGAAAAACAATATTTTTAAAAAGGCTATTTCATTCAATGAGTGGTTAACTCAAAAGCATAATTTCCAACGTCCCGTATGGAGCTACGGATTTGATGGTGGAGTCTTAATTAGTTACTATGACAATGGAAGTATATCAAGACCATCTTTTTGCAATCCAAAGCCTTGGATTTCATAATAATTTATAAACCATTTTTGGCTTATAGATTCATTGTACAATAATAAAAGATGTTATGAACCGTGTTTGACTCGATCAAATTTTTGTATTAATTAAATCTTACAATATTATTAGTTACATCATAAAACATGTTTAATCCGTACTTGGATTGAAATTTCTGTCATTATTTTTGATTATGCATAAGGGTGTCGAGAAAACTCAGCCTAATGTGGACCGAAGGGTGACCAAGTTTGTGAAAATGTAGGATTATCAAGAATGGGATTAAAAAAGAATAAGTACGAGTGATTCCTCAGAAAATATAATACACTTGTATGTATGTTTGCTTGAGAAAACAACAGAAAATAAATTGCTCTAATACCCTTTAAAAAAGGGGAAATACGTAGAAGGCATAAAGCATTTAATACATGGTAATGGAAATTAATGTACACGCAAGTATACAATAATTTACCTGATCAAACACACACCTAAAAAATATTTTATGAAGGCATAAAGCTGTTTATAAAAAAAATTAT
>BMAO01000977.1:0-16355 GCA_019973975.1 Trichonephila clavata | reverse complement strand
CATTTTTAATGGAGATATTTAAGATTAAGGGAGATTCAATATGTGTAGAAATATTGATGAATAAATTAGCAAAACTTCTCTCAAACAAATCTCAATAGTTCTCAACATATTGATAGCAACGTTTTTTAAATGAAAAAATACCGTTAAATTGTAATTCATACTTTCATTAACTGATTTTTTAAGTGACTTAGGCCACTTTCAAAAATAAACGGCTCATTTTTCTTTAATTTTCATTATTACATCCGCTTATAAAATGTAAATTTCTATCCTGTTTTTTAAGAATTAATCGCCTTTTCTCGGTTATTACTATTTTAAACCCGTTTGTAATAATTATTCACATTACATGTATAAATGCCGTTTATGTATGTAACTTAAGATATACAGAAGCATACATTAAAGTTTTGGATTAATTTGAAAAAAAAATTATCAACATTAAAACTTATTATCTTTTATAAAATGTATAGTTTATCTGAAAAAAATATCTCGATTCATACTTTAAAAAATTATGTTACTGACATTATATGCAAAGTTTATGTATTCAGTTTAATATGCATAACTTTTAAGGAGAAATAATTTAAAATAATTATTTAACAAAATTATTTATTTTGAAATTTAGACCTATTTTTATTGTAAAAAAGTTCCATTAAAAGTTTTTAAACGGACAATGCTCTTATCAGGTATTCCTAAATCAAATTATATATATATGTATATTTAACACTTCATGTAAGAAGCGCTTAGAATCAAAATGAAAGCATAACACAAGAAAAAATTTACATTAAGATACTTCGGGAAAAAAGATAAGGAGCTCTTTATATAGTGTATTTATTTAAAAACACTGTCAAAAAAAAAAACGTGAATTTGATTTACTTAAATAAGGTGTGTGATTTAAAATGTTAAATCAAAATTAAAATGTGGAACCATATTGCCTGTGTATTAAATATTATACACACATGTTTAAAATGTCAAAAAAAAAAAAATAAGAACAAAGATAGTAGCACGAGATATCAAAATAGTACGTAAAACGATGGCAAAGCGAAAGCGTTGATTTGGCGGAATGCTTAGGTAACTCCCAAGGATGTAGAAAAACCGGTTTTTAGCCAAGTAAAGTTTCATCAAATTGTTTTTCAAATGTATTCGTTCACAGGTATTAAGGAATAAATGTTTTTCAGATGTGATTAACTTAAAATATATCCTTAAAATCAAATTTCGATAATACACGATATTTTTAACAATTTTCTATGCATTTGCTTCATTTAAATTCCAATACAAACTGGAACTATTTTCAAGCGGATTGTTACATTTTCTACCCTTCCTAATGCTGCTAACTTAAGGTGAAACGGAGCATAGGTTCTGAATGAAATTGCATTTCTTTTTCCAGCTTTACAATTGAGACATCCTTAAGCTATCAAGCTATGTATATCTTCTTTCTCTTTTTTCTGGAGGAAGAATTCTATTGAAAGATTTACAAGAGAGAAAACTTTTACTATCTATCTTGAAAATCTTTTGACAAATATTTCTCTGACATATCTTTTGACATCGCAACAGCGAACGCAGTTTTAGGTGTAATGTACAGTTTTAAACGCTCCGCCGTGAGCTGCCTCTAAAGCAGAGGTTCCCAAACTTTTTGTCTCATAGACCCTTGTCATGTTTTTCGGTTTTGGGTAGACTTACCTAATAAAGAATTTTTGCAAACTTATCAACTTAAATGTTTTTTTGACAACTGGTATAAAGCTATACTTTACTTAAATTTCTAACTGTATGAAGTATAGTGTTTAAAACCTAAGACACACATGTTAATTAAATTGAAGTTTAATATCTAAACAACTGTTGCATAAAGCAACTGAACAACAGACAAATGCTTTTAATGGTAAGATGAATCTGATGCTTCTAAAATTGCTGAATCAGTTTCTAAATTTTATTTTAAGATCTTAGTGCCTATTTTGATCAGTTCCTCTTGTAATATGGCATTGTTTTTCTTTCAATGTTACCTTATAAATTAATTGCCTACTGTAGTCTTACCATATATAGAGTCAAAGCATTCTCAAACCTGGTTCAAAGGGTATTTAAATGTTGAACATAGGTTAAAACATCCTTTTCCTGGCAGATTGGGAAACTAGGAAAAAATTCGGATCGTCAAATATCATTCCTTTGCTTAATTATATGGGGCAAGAAACGCCAAATTGATGGACCTTGTAACTGCAGAATTAACTTCATTAAATTTGGTAAATAAATCTGTTAAACAGGTAAATCTGGTTTCCACTTGATGTGTGAAATTTCCTTTTAAAATTAAAGTCATGATCTGGTTTAATGAGAGTCGCTGTCATAGACCCCCATTTACAACTCATAGACCACCCCAAATTATTTTTTTGCTGACGTGGATACCCTTGCATGCGGTCATAGTCCCCTGAGGTCTATATGGACCACTTTGGGGAATCACTGCTCTAAAGGGATGAAAATTACTCATATATTTAAAGAGTTCGACCACACAAAGTTTTTAGTTTTGAGCCATATAATTTAGTATACTTCATTTCTTGACAGCAATTAGAATGATTATTATTCTTAGCAAATTTTTAAGATTTCTCAAAACTGTATCAAGAAGAAATTATGATTGATAATACACAGCGAATGCTTCTAATACTTCTTTCTTTTGAAACACATAGCATAAATAACAAATCTAAATTATGCTTGAAGATAAAATATAAAGGCTTTCACTTGAGTATTTTATCAAGATAATTCAATAGATAAGTTATAGAAGGAAATTAATAATGTTTCGTCGAAATTTATTTTTAATCTCAAGTTTCTTCCAAAAACATAGTTCACAATCATTTAGAGTAACATTCATCGTAAGATTTCATAATTTCCTGCTTCACTAGAAATATTTTTTGTTGATTGTTTGATTATATATTACAGGGGAAAAAATTGCTGCTTTCAAATAGAAACCATTTTGCTTAGGCATTCAATTTTCTTATAATTAACTTTAATAATTTTATTTATATTAATTTTTAACTATTTTTAAAAGATCTCGTTTTTGATATAGATATACTTAAATACACAAACAATTTAAGAATATTTCATTAGAAAAGCATTTACAATTGTTAACAACAATGGTTTATTTTGTACACAGTGGGAAAAATTGATCGTCCAGTTTTATCTTTCAAAACTGAATAAATACTTAAGGTAGCCATTTCCAAAACTTTAGCTTTGTCATTAGTTTACATATTCTTTACGTACAAACTTATCAATTACATACATTATAAACTAGCATATCAAACTTTTACTTTCGCTTATTTCGTGGAAATATATAATGTGAAAATATTAAACAAAAGCACAATAGGAAAATTTTAAGAAATACGAGTTAAATTTCCACAAATTAAGAGTGTACATGTTACCTCAATGATGTTTTTTCGTAATTAAACAAAAAAGCAAAAAACTGATATCGTCCAGTTTTTTCTTTAAAACTAAAGACATTTGAGGGAGAAGTTTCCAATACCTTTAGTTATGTCATAAGTTTTACATATTCTTGAAATAAAAATAATCAGTTCAGTAAATTATACACAAATAGAAAAAAACACATTTACTTTTCACTTTTTTGTATTTTATACTGGAGAAATATTTGGTCTTATGTAAACACACATCACGTTGGGAAAAGATTAACAAATATCCTAGTCAAAATTTGTCTAAATTTGGAGTGTACTTTGTTGAGAGCTGTTGAATTTTATAATGATTGTGGCAAATTTGAAGAGATTTTCAAGAGTGTTTAGACAAAATTGACACAGACCACATAGCCAAAAGAGAATTCCCATCGGAAGTGTTTGTTAGTAGGTAAATTTTAGTTCGGTCGTTTCTAGTTATATATGACTGAGGAAAGAGTAGAATGAACTATATTAACATAAATAATTAAAAAGTTTTCTTTGGCATGTTTCCAAAATTCTAAGTTTGCATTGCTCATAACATACACTTTTATATGGAGAACTGTTTTGTTTTCTTAGAATTAATCAAACAAAACGAATTTAATAGAATATTGATTGCTTTATTTTTACTAGCTTATTTCTTGCGATTCGGTGGCAATCCTTAAATGGGTTTCAAAATGCTTTTTCCCCTCAATATTTTAAATACTTTACACACAACTCAATGATAAAATTTTACAAATCTTACGATAATATATTTTTTAAACTTTCAAAATTTGACGCCAAGCATAACTAACTGTTTTACGTTATTTAAATATATTAAAGAATATTACATACACCAAACACTGAAATCATTTTCAAAACTTATATATCTTTAAAGAAGTAAAAAAATTCAAAAATAATAAAGCACAAGTTTGTAAAGCTAAATTGATATAGAACTTTAAAATAAAAAAAATTCAACGTTGCATAAAAACTATATTTATAAGCGCTGAAATACTAGAATGATTACAAGTAAAAATTCAGTTTGTCTCTGAACAAAAAGTCTAGAGATATACGCTAAGCATCTTTATTAAAAACAACCATATATAGATAGCACATAAAAAACCAAATTGTCATATGAATAAAATCTTTTAACATGTAAATATTAGGAAACTTTTTTAATATTGTATGTTAATTATGAAAAAGGCTATTGGGAACAGAAAAGTTGTATTTTCACTCTATTACGTATTAGTTGGTAAAAGTATTGCTTTGTTCCTTTCAGATTCTAAAAAATCACTCACACGCATCTATTTCTCAGATAATTAACTTCGGAACAATTTGTACTTAGAACCGAAATATTTTCCTTCGTTTTCAGAATTTAAACTGATTTGCATGTGCCAGGTATTTATAGCATTTGGATTCACAATAGTTGCAAAAGGATTCTATTCTGCTTTCACAGCGAGGGAATAACATGTCTCGATTTCTCGCAAATGATCGATTACATTCCATGCGGTTTAACTTGCTATAGTCATCTACAAACAATTTAAATCCACGTCTTCCAAACAAAAATTAACTTGAGTAGCATTAACGCAACCCTTAACAATATGTATCCAATTTGCGCCAACAGTAGTCTTTTGCAAGTCACTCAGAGTCGAATCCATAGTAAAACTTTTGCAAAATTCGTCGCTAAATTTCTGTAAATTCCAGTAATCATCTTTCGAATTAAAAATCTTCCAAAACAATCTTCTGTGTAAGACAAGGAAGCAGAATTCGCAGATGTACAGAATTCGGAAGCATTCTATAATCTCACCATCACGTAAAATCAAATTACATAGAAAAGCACACGCTAAAAAGAAACTGGAGTATGTGGGCTCGAGACATAACAATGTACACCTTGACAGCAGAAAATGTGAGTGTTCAATTTCAGAATCTGGAGAATTTCCAATGTTTAGTATTTTATCAAAGTCTGCACGAAAAATTCGCAAAAGGATATGCACCACTTCAGTAATGTAATCAAGTTCATGACACATCAACTTCTCAAGAAAAGAGTGTAATTTTTTAGAAGTAGTATAACATGCTAAACTATGTAGCAACACGTACCTAGTCATTCTGGAATATCTGTGAAGTTCTTGCGTCGATTCCTTGCACTCATCCGCATGCTTATTTTCATTCATCGTTTTATTTTTGGAATCGTAATAATCTACGAGAGTGCGAGCGTAAAATAGGTTACTAGTTAAATCCTGCTACAGCCACCGCTTTCGAACGTGAAGTGAAAATTTTTTGCAGTTATGGTTAAAGTGCATGTGTTTACTACAAAGCGATAAGCGCTCCATCTATTGGGCAAGCAAGGAGAATGGGCAAACTAAAAGAAAAGCGCGAATGAGTGAGTGAATATTAATGTTGCATTGTTCAGCTATCCAAGGGCTTTTGGCGACGGACCTCGTAATTTTGAACCCTGCTCAAGTGACGAGGACGACACCTGAGCTGGCACCCCTCTCCTAACTACCACACCAACGGGAGGAGGTTTGAGCTCTCGACAGATTTTACGTGCATCACTCCCCTACACGGTTATTAATTATGGATTGTAGTTATTAAATCTCCATTTTAACATATGCATTGATATAATATAGATTTGCACAAGGAGTAGTAACCCACGCATTTAAAAGGAATGCCATGTCGCTTTTGTATATTCACCCTCGGTGTTTATAGGCCACTTTAAATCGAAATAATTTTTAGTACTTTGAATATATAATGCAGTAAATATATGACAAAATTATTTAATGTCGTTGACTTTCAAATCTACGCTTTCCACGCAATTGAAAAGAGATATCAACGCTCTTTATAACAAATTGGAAAGCTTAAACGTGCCGTCTTGGAGTTATGAATGCATTTGAAAATTTACATTAGCTGAAGTAGATTTAGTCACGTTAATAATTCATATTAAGAAAAACTAGTGAGTGAGTGAATAAATATTAACGTCCCACTGTTCAGCTACACGAGGGCTTTTGGGGACGGTCCGCGTAATTTTGAACCATAGTCAAGCGACTCGGACGACACCTGAGCTAGCACCCCTCTCCTAACTACCACACCACACCAACGGGAGGACGTTTCAGCTCTCGACAGATTTAACGTGCATCGCTCCCCTACAAAGCGGGTCTTTAGTAGTACTGGGATCGAACTCATGACCCTCTAGCCATGATCCAATGCCTAGACCACTTGGCTACCGCAGCCATAAGAAAAGCGTGAAACATTGAAAAAATATTTACTTTGGGGGGGGGGATCAGATATTTCGAAATGTTACAAGATCACGGATCTTCACACATGTGTGATGGAGCCGTCTCAAGCAAATCCACCCTTTTTGCTGGCACAAAATGAGCAGTAACTGATTAGTTTCTACAAATTAGTTTAAAAATTTATTATTATAACTTTTTATAGAGCGATGTAAATATATATAGAATATAAATAAAATAATATAAATAAAATGATATATATATATATATACACTCACTTCTAAAAATTAAGCACGGAGAGGAAAATGCCAATTTCCTGAATCCAATCAGAATTGAAGAGGATGTAATTCGCTGAAGAGGTAGATGGAAGTATGCAAATATGTTAGGTAACAGCCAATCGGGCTTTGAAGTCGAGAAATATGCAAAAAGGGCAGTCTTATCAGACGCCAGCTTTATGAAGGGTTTCAGAAGTTGATTGTAAATGCTGATAGAAGGTGTTTAAAACTTTCGTACAATTTGTTTTCAAGACATACGTGTTTCTATGACTTCCAGAAAACGAATGGAAGATTCTGAGCGCTGGCGTGCTGTGGGGCGTATTGAAGCAGGACAGTCGATCACAGATGTTGCTCTTTTCTTCGGCGTTCGTCATTCCGTAATTTAACGTTTATGGAAACAATTCCAAGCCACACAGACAGTTGTCTGAAGGCCCGTAGGTGGTCGCCCAAGGGTTACAACCTCCCGCGGAAGATCGATATATTGCTATTATAGCCAAGCGGAATCGCAGAGCGACCTCCCAACGTGTGACATCTATGGTTACAGCGTCCATTGGTAAAGCTATATCTGCAGCTACTGTACACCGAAGATTACATACGAATGGACTGTATGCCCGGGTACCTCGAGTTTGTGTTCCTCCGTCCAAACAAGAGGGGCACGATTCAAGATGTGCCGGGAACATGGAAATTGGACTGTCTGACTGGGGCAATGTCATGTTTACTTATGAGTCAAGATTTGCTCTGGAGCCAGATGACAAGCGTATAAGGATATGGCGTAAACAAGGAACACACAATCAGCCCCAAAACATCACCGAACATCAGGCATTCCGAAGCATTATGGTGTGGGCAGGGATTTCATTAGGATACCGCAACGATCTGCACATCTTTAAATGGGGCTCTGTGACGGCTGTCCGGTATCGAGTGAAGTCCTAGAACCCATTGTGTGATTGTACGCTGCGGCAGTTAGCCTTACTTTTGTTTTAATGGACGATAACGCCCGTCCCCATAGAGCTGACATCGTTGATGACTACCTGGAGAGTGAAGGGATTGCGCGCATGGCGTGGCTAGCATATTCGCCCGACCTTAATTCCATTGAAAATTTTTGGGATGCTCTCTGCCGTGCTGTATCTTCACGTTGTCCACCTCCAGCCACTCTTATTGAGCTGGAAACTGCTCTACAAGAAGAATGGCGATTGCTTAATTCTGCGGTTGTTGACCGCCTAATTGAAAGCATGGTCAGAAGGCGTAAACTTTGCATCACATACCCTATTCTCCTTTTTTTATTTTATGCTGTTTATTTTCACTTTATACAAACTTTTGGAAGTAAGTGCATGAAAAACAGTGGTTCCAAAACCCTTGGTTCATGGATCAAAGGGTATCGGGTCACTCAAGGAGCATTAAATGTTTTCCATTATATTTACTGGGTGTATTTTTCTCGTGTTTGTGAGACTTTCCATGGAAATCAATTTAAAATCATTTTATAATTATTTTTTGGTGCAACTGAATTTTACTCTGAAGGCATGTTTAAATAGAATTAAATTACAAAATCAAAACAATTTAAAATATAAATAATCAACGTCCTACCCTCAGCGGGACGCCTTATAATTATAAAACGTTGACCGGTTTGGAAGAGAACTGTTGGGAAGAACTTTTGTACATTATTGCGTCACAGATTCCCCCCCCCATGGGGTTGCAGATTATTTTTTTTCATTTTCAGACCTTAGGGGCTGGTATCCCTATTTGTTGTGCCACCATGTAAGCGATAAAAATTTCCGCCGATAATTTTTGATACCATGTTTGACGATGTGAACTTGTTTATGGAATTTAATTTGCCAATGGCAAAATTAAATTCCGGATTCTGGGGATCTGATAGAATTCTGAAAGGACTTTCATCCAAATATAAAAAATGTTACACGTTATGATATTGAACTGTACATCCACCTACGTGAAACTTTCCAGAAAAAAACAAAGTTATTTTTAAAAAAAGGTATTGTAGTACAAAACTTTGATTTTTTTTCCCCCCGAATGCAAATATATCAGCACTTATAATGAGTGAGAAATAGGATGGTTTCTATCAACTTGGGACTTCTAAAGGAAGTTTAATACACGTATATGCGAAATCTCAATTTAACAATAAATTTTTTCTTGGCAGTCTCATTATTTTGGCAGAATAACCATTGGTACTTTTAGGAACGTAAGTCATTGATATAATATCCTTATCATGACCTTTTTTACACTTTTCCTAAATAGCTTTAAGCATTCTATAGAATTCCGGCATTTCATACTTTGCCGGTAAGATATACATAGATGGTTAAGCAGAAGATGCTTTTAAAAATGCTGGTGCTGGAGCCTATTCAAGTGCTTGCAGAATTATACTGTTAGAAAGTATTGTGATAATTTTGATGGTGAGATAGCAGCAATGTCATTTGCGATCGATGAATTGGAAAGTAAATATCTGAACGTAATATTGTGTTCTTTATCGATTCTTAAGCTGCCATTTTGTCTCTAATAAACTCAAGATATAATGAAAACGCTCAAGTGAATTCCTGTAGAAGGAAATTGGATGATTTTGTGACGTCTAGAGAAAGCATTGCCCTTCAGTGGATTTCCATCTACTGTAACATTTCTGGAAATGAGAAAGCAGATAGGCTTGCTAAAGAGGGATCTCTCGTGCCCCAACCTGACTCTCCCTTGCCTCTGCGTAACATCAAAAGAATCATTTATAGTAAACTGCAAATAAATAGTCTCCCTGTATGGTGAAGCAGCAGCAGGTAAAAGATGAAATATCTTGCTTAACAAAAGTGGTAGAGTTCCCAGTTTCCTGCCTCGATCTGTTGGAGTTGCGTGCTTTCGTCTAACTATCGGAGATGACTACTTGCAAAGGCAATTATGTACATCGCATTGGACTAAAAGATTCTGCTTGGGACCCTCCGTGCAATCAGGGTGAAATGGATGGTGACCCCCTCGGGTGAGCGAGTGATTTTGGGGTTTATTGGCGCAAGAGCCGATTTTGGCTATACTGCGTCAAACATTTCTTTTAATATCTGTGGTCTAGACGGGAAGAGAAAGAAAGAATGAATTGAATGACAAGAAAGAGGGTCGAAAATAGAGAAGGATTACTAGGGTACCCCGGGTTCGTGAAGCCCGTGTTTACCAAAGACAGTAAACCCTGTGGGAAAAGGAAAAGATCACTAGGGCATCTCGGGATTGTGACACCCGTACTCACCTAAAGAAGGCGAGCCCCCTGAGGGGGTGACCCCCTCGGATACTGCCCTATTGTTTTAAAGTTTTTTGTAGACAACTCTACGAAGACAAATTTTAATTCTTTTTATGCTTCGTCATCATTTTATTGGGCTGCGCGTCGACTAATGGCACAGTTGCCGAAGACGGGCGTGAGATAATATATGTATATATATTGTTTTGTGAGCTAAATCAGTAAATATCATTCGAGTGCATTTTTTACGCATATATGAAGCTATGCGAAACAATCAAAGAGTTGGGTTGTCTCTACGTGTCTCCCCTGTAACGCAGCCCTTTTAATGACCATCTGTCTGCTACTCCTTCTCAGTGTTTTCCGGTTCCTCAGACGAAAAGATAGTTTTATTTTCATTCCTTTAAGTAGACAATAGACCAACCACTCCTATTATCATCCGTCCATTTCTTTCGTTTAACACGTGGCCTTGCTACACATGTGTTGAGAAAGGATGGTCCGCTATTGTGAAGAAGAGATGCGTAGGATTGTGTATAAATGTATGGAATGTATTCTTTTAATATATGACTTTTAACTACTGTAAAATATTTATACTGTATAATACATACTTTTTAAAAAATACTGTAAAATATTTTTCTACCTATATACACCATTGCTGTTTTATTGCATATTTTTAAATATAAATCAGTTAGAAAAAAATTTCTCTTCGTGTATTTTGGGAATTTTTTCTGCCCTCTTGATAATTCGAAGTTTTTAATTGTTACCTCCAAATTATCGAGAGTCGACTGTATAATACAGGAAATGCAATATATATTATCTAACTTCCAATAAAATATATAAAGTTGAATATATATAAAAATAGTTTAAATTTCTTTTTACTCGTGAAATCTTAATATTGAAATATTTTAAATCGAACTTTATTTTATTTGCACTTGATAGTAATTATTGAGAAGATGAGCTCCACAACTTTTGAAGGTTCACGTTCCTATTAAAATACATTACGAATTAATAATTCTTTTTTAGATAATTTTTAACAAAATTCATTTATATTGTGGATATATACTATTTTAACTGCAAAACTATTTATTCTAGAAATTAGGGAAAGATATTAAAGAGAGAAAAGAAACGTATATACCAATGATTCCCAAAGAGTTCTATATAGACTCTCATGGGTCTATGATGACCTGCAAGGGGCTCACGTAAACAAAAAAATAATTTGGGGGTCCATGAGGTGAAGTCTATGATAGTGGTTCTGATTAAACTATCTCGTGGCTTTAATTTTAAAAGAATTTTATCATGTGGAAATCAAATTTTATCTAATTAACAGATTTATTTACTAAAGGTTAATATGTGTCTGCATTCACAAGGAGACAGCATAAATTTTATTAAAATAAGAATGATTTTAGCTTTTCTTTCCTGAGTTAAGCAAAAGAAGTATAATACTGGAGGTCCAGAATTTCCTAAATTTGTCACAGACAATCTAATCTGTCGGAACGTTTTAACCCAAGTTCAACATTTAAATCTCTTTTAATCAGATTGTAAAACAAGATTTTCGGAGGCTTTGGCTATAGAAATACTACAGTAGTCAATGAGATCATATGGTCATATTGAAACAAAAATGTCACATTAAAATAGGAACAGATCATAATAAGTACTAACGAAGATCTTAATATTTAAAAATGGATGTCAGCAATTTTGCCTTTAAAAAGTCAAACCTGTTATTTGTCCCGATTTATGGAAAATCGTGAAAAAGTTTTTCATTGCTTTTCGCATTTACAAGTATTGAACATCGTGGAAGCGGCCTTTAGATTCAAATAAACATAGTATTTGTTCTTACGTTTAGATTACTCAATTTCGGTCATTTCAACACTTTTCGATTTATTTCATTTTTCTAAATGGAAGAAACAACCGGACGCCAAGCAAACGAGAAAGAGTGAGTGAATATTAACGTCGTACTGTTTAGCTATACACGAGAGATTTTTGCGACGGACCTTGTAATTTTTAACCATGGTCAAGTGACGAGGACGACACCTGAGCTGGCAACCCCTTCTAAATACACAACCGACGGGAGGACGTTTGAGATCTCGACAGATTTTAAGGGCATCGCTTGTTCCCACGTTGGGTCTTCAGCGGATCTAGGCTCGAACTCATGACACGCCAACCACGAGTCCGGTACATCTGCCACTAGGCTACCGCGGCCACAAGACACAGGGAGAAGGAGGGAGGGAGATACTGGATTTGTGTGCACAAAACTATTGTTACCCAAACAGCAACGATGCTTTCAAAATCGAGACATACCACATTCTTTCAAAGTTGTGTCCACATTCCGGTTTCACTCAGCTGAAAAAGAAATTGAAGAGCCGTGCTTCAAAACAGCATTTTTACGAAACTCGGCCATTTTAACCAGTGCGGACTATCTGTGAAATGTCGTGCTCTCACAAATACACTTCCTCTACATTATAGAATGGTGTTTAGATTTCAATAAATTCTGCATTTATCTGTATTTGCTGTGCAATCCACAATCTTAGAAAAAATACTGACCAGAGAATAGAAAGATTTTTTCATTGTTTATGGATAACATTCGTTTCCATTTCTGTATTCAGTAAAACTCGCATTTAACTTTCACTGAAAAAAAAATTGCTGATATAAATTTAAAAATAAATTGGGTATAAAATTATTACTTACTTTTTGGAGGTGTTATGAATGTTAGATATAGATTGATAGAAAAAGAAAAATTGAGTTTAGAAATTATATATATATATATATAAATTGAATATTACTTATAAAATCAAAAAAAAAATTGTAAAAATAATGATTTCACAATTATTTAGATATAGGGAATTTATCCAGAACAATCGTCTATACAGGACAGTCTGGGGTTTAGTGGTTTAATAAATATTTCTAAAGAACACTGTAATTTAACTTAATTCAGTGAGGCAACAGCCCATGAGGACCAAGGCCTACTGTGCCCATCTCATCAGTATTCGTCACCTTCGGGGCTGGGGTGCATGGGCAGATGTTCCGATCAAGTAGTCAGTCTGACGCAAAAAATCCCAGTATTTAGTTCCCAACCCACCTTGGTTCTCATTTATCGACCCACTGAAGAGATGGAAGACTGAAATACTGTTATTTAAGGTATCCGAACACGTTGAAAATGACCAAATTCAGTCAAGACAGATATTTTTGTTTTTTTTATTTTATTGAATAGAGCTATCTTTTGACTTTACGAAACAATCTTTTTTTTGTTTCTTCACTACCTAGAGGATAAGTTGCAATCGATTTTATAAATTTAGAAAAACTGGAAGTGGGTTTTTGATCTACCAGAAGTGGGGCATTTATTAAATTGCTCAAAATCTATCATGGCGAGTCTGATAAATCAAAATATTAGGAATGTATTTCTATAAAACTTTTTGAACCTCATATTTATGTTATTTTCTAGAGAATGTACTAAATTATTTCTTATTGTATGAATACTTTTTGAGTTATGGCTTGTTATTTAAATAATGGTCTCATAAAAAATGTAACATTTCTTATAATGTTTACTCAATCAGCTCTAAATTTTTAAAATTTTAATAAAAATTAAAATTTTAGTACATTTTGTAGATAAACGCATCTAATTTGTTTAAGTAATACTTTTACTAATATATGTTTATTGCTTTTTTCTCTAACTGCTTTGAAGTTTTTCAAAATTATTGCTAAAATTTTACTTATAATTGTGATTTTTGTAAGATTCAGATAATTTATTATAAATTTTGATAGTGAAATAGTAATATTTATTGATATTGAGTCCTAAAAGAGCATTTATAATGTTTTAGTATGCTATATTGTTAAAAAGTACTCCGAACGTGTTCGGATACCTTAAATAAATATGCTTGGTTGACTGGCCATGAGTTTGAGTCTAGTACTGCTGAAGACCAGTCATGTGGAAGGGGCTGTTGTGCGTTTAATTTGTCGTGGCTCAGACATTCTCCCATGGTGTGGTGGGGAAGTTAGGAGAGGAATGCTCCAGCTCATCAACTTTAATTGCACAAACTTATCGATCTAAGTGGTATATAAATAAGAATATTACACACATTTTTCTATACAGAACTGTTATGGATTATTTTTAAAGTTGTGAATTCTTGAAAATATTACAATGAAAACTAATCGACTTTGTAATTTCGATCCTAGTTTCCCCAAAATTTTTGTAGTTGTTGTATGAGAGAGTTAAGCTCGTTTTTCTTTATTATTATAATTATTTTGAAGTATTTCTCTCTCTGGTTGTACAAATAAATAATTTTAGTTATGTTAGCTGATTTTCAATTTTTTTTAATCATGCATTTCAGTTCACACATTAAAAATTCCTAAGAAAAAATGTATGTTACGTTTCCGAGAAATACCACTTTTTTTAAAATCATGATTGAAAATCAATTAAGTAAATTAGAAATTTTAAGAGAATTACTTTTATTCAATGTTGTATTTTTTCGCATAATACTAATCTATTTTTTCTGTTTATATATTTAAACTACATGGCTTATATATAGGTGTGGTGATCTGAATTAGACTTGAACTAGTATCAAGGCACCTGTATATAATGAACTTCTTGTAACCCTTCATACTGGAACTCCAAACACCACAATTCTGTGTGCCACTGATTCTTAACATTAAAAATTTAAAGAAACGAATTTCAATGAATATTAAAAATTTTTATATTAACAAAATATTAATAAATATTTTCAAATAACTGATTTTGATAAAATAAATCTAGAAATTTTAAAAATATTTCAATTTTATAAAAAAAATTATATTAACTAATTGCTTTTATTCTCCAATGATCCTCTATGCATTGCGGCTGAGGTTCAACGTTTGTAAGCCATAAAGAATGTTAGAAGTTCGTACACAAGCATTGTTTCTTCAAAATCACTATTTCTTTATCAATTCAAGAATAGATATAAATTTCAAAGAATAACAATTCTGTCATCATTTGGTCAAGCTACAGTCCTCAGGTCAACGAGGAAATAATAATAATAACATTACATCACTGTAAATTCATTCAGAGAAGAAAATCCATTAAATTGAACAACATATTTAATTTTTGTTGTGTTTACATTAATTTGAAATCTTTCAGGACGGTATAAGTTCGATATACGGACTTTTTTTTTTTGGCGCCTTTTTCGGGCGATTCTGCGCAGATTCTGTCTACCCTGATTTCCCCTATTTTCTAGTCATGTTCCGCGGGGTTTTCGTTTATGGCGAATTTTCCAATCAGAGCAGTAATTTAGTTTTATGGGGGAGAGGGGGGCTATGGGATTCTCTCTAAGACATCCTTCTTTTCATCTTGGATTTTCAACTGTTCTAACATAGATATTTCCGGACAAGAATTCAGTACCTTATTTCCTGTTATTTCTTAATATTTATAAATATTAATTATTTAATTTTTATTAAATAATATTTATTAAATAATAATTATTTAATATTTATCAATAATTTATTATATTTATTTAATAATTATTAATTAATAATAATTATTTTATATTTATTAATAATTTATTATATTTATTTAATATTTTATTAATAATAAGTATTTAATATTTTTAATAATTTATTATACTTATTAATAATTTATTATATTTATTTAATATTAAAATTAAATATTTTTCCTAAAATTGTTAAAAAAATAATAATTTAATATTATTTTTTATATTTATTAAAGTTTATTTTTAATCATTGATTAGGTTGAATATTCTTTCATATTAGGTTGTATTTTAATTCTCTTATTATTATTATTACCTTATTTCTTAATTATATTACTTTTTAATATTTATTTTTAATTATTGAAAAATTATTCAATTATTGCTTAGGTTGACTTAATTCTGTCACTATTAGGTTATATATTCTTAAATTATTATGTGCCTTTATACATATTATTTATTAATATTATTTAGTTATTTATTATAACATTCATTTTACTTATTGATAATTACTCCAGTTATTGATTAGGCTGACTATCAATTCTCACATTATTATTTATTAATATACAAAGAGGCTAATTTAAATTTTAAAAACCTTATTTTATATACCTTTAAAATATTGTTAACCTGTTCCCTCTAACCATGGGACTGTTTGTAGTTGTTTATCCCAAGTATAAGAAAGTTCTGTCAGAAGCAGTTCCTGTTTTATTTTTCTAGCAAAAGGGATACATTTGGGGGGGGGGTATTTAATCTTGATTTTGTTTATGAATATGTAGGGATAAGAAACTATTTTTAGATTTTGCAAG
>BMAO01000976.1:28231-88182 GCA_019973975.1 Trichonephila clavata | reverse complement strand
AAATTACACCTTAATTGAGGAACATAACTGACATTAGTAATTGTTAAATTAATAGAATTACAATGTTTTGTACTCACAGTTTTAGCTAAAACGTTTCCAGTTCCTTCACTTACAATTTTGGAATCTTTATCTGCTAAATAAATATCCATAATTTCGGGACTTATTTGCTGAAACCATGCAGGGTCTTTGGCCATATGACAGGATGCTCCACTGTCCAGGATCCAAGTGTTATCACAGAATTTTTCTTCGCGGTTTGAAGCTGTGAAAATTGAATTTGAAGAAGTACCTGGATTTCTTGATGGATTATTTCTTTGGGTCGTTCTGTTTGGCATGCTTTTATTTTTGTAAAAACAATCCTTTGCAAGGTGATTTTGCCTTCTACAAATATAGCAAAGCCTCGTTTGTCTTTCATTTTTCTTTCTAGAATAAAGTGCTCCAGCATTTATTCCTTCCATGCGCTTTTTAGATGGTAAGTTGAAGGAGGCTTCTTCTTCCTGTAGGATTTGGAGGATTTCCTCCATAGATTTCTCCCGTTGGGTCTTCAAAATTTCCCTCAGGCGTGTAAATTTTTCTGTCAGTCCTCGAACTGTATAATACATCAATTCCCTCTGTGAGATATCTAAGCCGAGGGAGTGACACTTAGTCGAGATGCCCCTCGCTCTTGCAATGTAATCCGCCGCGTGTTCTCCTTTGTTCATGATCAGGTTTTTGAGTTCATTGCCCGCGTCGATTTTGCGGTCCTCCGCAAGTCCCTCTAATTTTTTCCCACAGCACTTTGGCGTTGTCCTCTGCCGCAAACTGTAGCGCCTGTTCGTCGGCAAGGGATAGCTTTATATACGAGACGGCGTCAGCATTTCCTTGTTCCCAATCGGAAGGGGACAGTTATCTTATCCATTTTTGGCAAAAAATTCACTAAGGCCAATTCAGAGTTCACCAACCACGCTCTGCTACCATTTGTTGTTCTTTTTGTAAAATAATTCTTCAGACCTCTTTCGGACAGCACAGTTTATTACGGACAAATAAATAAAACGATTATGAATACTGCACACAGCATTAAGAAAGTTCATAGCACACAGAGTATAGATTGTGTGGTCCCCGTAGAAGAAGTGCTTTGGAGGAAGCGGGAAAAGCACGCGTGGGCTTATCACACAGATATTCTTACGCCAATAAAAATAGTTCTCTCGCTTCAACCCAACAGAATTAGTACAAAGCTATAACACACACACAATTGATATCGAGCACTCCACGCTTTTACCACAATGACTTTAATTTTCTCGTTAACCATTTTATTTTTATATTAAGAATTATTCTTTGCTTTCTAATTCGATTAAAAATAAAGCATGTGTTTTTAAGCTTTAATTTTTTTTAGAAATGGTGTAAGTATTAAAAGAAGTTTTAACCACGAAGAAAGACGCGTGTAAGATATGAAGATGTTCTTTTACTAGAAATCACAAATAAAGCAGGAAAGAATTTAGGTTTCAATTTTTCAAATACGAAATTAAGGGAAACTTGCGATACGAAATAGGATTATGGTGAAATAAAAGAAAAAGATTAAAATATCAAATAAATATTATTTCATAATTGGATATATTAGATAATGAAAAATTAGAAGTTCAGAAGATTATAGGACTTAAAAATTCAGAGAACAAAATGCAACAAAAATGTCAGTTTTCAAAAAAAATGTGATAGGAATAATTAGAATTAGTAAATACTACTTTTAGATCCTTTGCATTAGATCAAAGGATTCGCATGATATCCATTGACAAAATACGTGATTGCTTAGAGTCTTTGCGATAATATTGAACGTTTCTATAGCGAGAATAATGAAATACTTTCATACGTATTTATAGAGGAAAAATTTTTACTTCCGTTATTTCCTTATTACATAGTTTAACAGTTTCCCCTTTATTATTGGAAGTTGAAAAAAATTTTCTACCATTTTTCCAATAAGCAAATGCTCTGTTCTCTTAGTTATTTTTAATTATTCTTTTTTAAATCCTTAATATCACCTTAGAAAATTAGACAACAATTGTCTCTCTCATTTCCCTGAATCTATATAAGTGAATGCATTTTTATTATTTACATGTATTTCTCAGCATCATTTGTTATTAAATCTTGTTTTTACCCGTTTTTTTACTTTTAATTAAAAAAAAAAATACTACTGATAAAAAAAGCAAACATTGGAATGAAATGAGTATTCGAATTTTCAACGGACGTTTTACATTTATTAAGCATTATTATGATCCTGATTATTCAAACGAAAGGATGTGATAACCGTAACGCGGCTAGTGAGTTTATCTGGTGACGGTAACTTAGAGAATCAAGGTCAAATGATCAGGGCGACACCTACGCTGACACCAAACTCCGCTGACTACCTCGCCTCGTCAAAATGAGATTTTCAATCTTCGGCAGATCTAACGTGCTTACGCTTTTCTGTATAGCGGGCATTTAGTGACACCAAATGTCGACAACGTCAGACACGAGTTTACGATCATGTCCACTCAGCCATAAAGGCCCTGACCACTCAGAAACAAGTCCTGGCACGATTCAGGGAGTTATATGGCGTGTTAGTCCTCTATCCCCCATCCATTAAAAGGGTTCTCTTTTTTACCTGAATCGACAACCAAGAGGCGTTTTACATTAATATTCCCGTTTTTGTACTATTAGAACAACACCCTACGAATTCCAAAAAAACTTTCAACTGAATTGCCATGGTTATAGGAAAATGTTATAAAAGGAAACGGAGCCCCTGAATTCTTTTTCAGAGATAAATACGGTACATTTAAAGTCTGGCTCAAGGATTTCCCTTGAGCAAATAAAGTTTAAGAGATGAGCTCTACTAGAATCGAAAACAAATTTCAAAATCTTCAGGAATCCTTACAAAGTCGGAAATGGATTCCCGAAATATACTGAAGATAAAACGAGAACGGGAAATCTGAAAAAGGGAATCATTCTTTTTACAAACTATAGAAACTTCTTTGTCAATTTCTTCCCCGGGTGTGGGAGGGGGGAAGGCATTTTAAAAACATTTCTACTGTACCATGGAGATTTGAAACTTTCGTAACCAACACTAAAAAAGAGAGTTAAAGCATTATTCTCAAATTGTGATTAGCTTTTAAAAGCAATTTAAGGTACCTAACTAAAAGGAGAGAGAGAGAGAACTTTAATTTCAATCATAACTTTTTTTTAATTTCCAAAAGCTTCATTTTAATGCATAATATAACACACGAAGTTTCTGTTTAAATTTTCCCCTGTGTTTCTCATTTAATTGAAAGTAATTCAGCTTTATCCACACACATGTTGCTTAATTCCACTTGTGCTGTAGGACTATTCCTACTTCCCTCATGCCCTTCTTGTCTTCTCTCGAACCCGGCTAGATGTGTAGTAAGAACTGAATAATCAGTCAGCATGTGGTTCACTCTAATTATTTTATTGTCGCAAAATATCAAGCAAGAACAATAATAATCCAACTAAGATTGTTGATCAATACTAAGAGCACGAAGGTGAGACCAAGTAGCCCAGGGATAATAGTTACGGACCCTCAACTAATTTCTACGATAACCTACACAAGCTCAATTTCAACTCCGCCGCACGTTAACAAGTTATCCCTAATTTCTATTTAAAGAGTGCTCACAATACCTGTACTCTTGTGTAGTCGAAGTCCTACTGTGTTGAGGCCTTAAATACTGATACTTGACGGGATTAAATCCGATCCGATTGATCCTCACTGGGAAATCTTCAATTAACACTTTTATAAATTTAGATCCACACTGCAATAACTAATGATCCTCCATTCGCTAACTCTCAAAATTCGCGAATACAGAATTTATATAATAAACTTAATTTGCATAATCACGTTTTCTTAGCTTCGGTGAAAGTTGGTTGAGAAAAATATTTCCCTAAATGAGTCCCCAAGGTGTTAGTATGAGTCACGTATAGATCCGTCACGCACTGTCTGTTTTCAAATATAATCTATACATTTTTTTACATAAAAAGGAGAAAAAAGCGACTCATCACGAGATCTCAGGAACTTTTAAACCTATAGAATTGATATTTAGAAAACAAATTTCTTTTGCTTAGCAGAGATCCACTAAGAACGAGGTTTCCAGAAATCACCTTATAAGGTGGAGGTGTTGCGGAAGGTAAATCAGTGTATAAAAAAGCTTTCCGTTCTTAAAATATCCGACTGGTTGGGCCAATTTTTTTCTTCTTTTAATGAATTATTTTTTTTTTTAATTTTTTAATTTTGAGAAAAATATGCTAAAATTAAGAAGAGAAAAAGAAATTATTATTACTAAGATGGGAAAAAATAGATAAAAATTTACAAAAAATAGCATAAACGCGGCCCATTCTGTACCATAGGTTTATGAACAAATTTTCCATTTTTTTCATTCTAATATGTTGCTATGTTACTCACTTTTGAAATGACTTTCAGGATAAGAGATATTTACTTTTTTTACGAAAATTATAGCACTTTATCTCAGTTATTATAGGAAATTGCTTAAAAAACCGGTGATTATATTAACATAAGGGACTGTAAATTTTGTAATAAAACAGTGATTGATAAATATGAAGGTTAAAACAATTCTACTATTATACCGAACTTAAAGAAAAAAAAATTAGTTAATTATTTTCAAAACTTTTTGAGAAATCGCTGGCTTTGTTTGAGTATTTTCAAAGAAATATATTTCGAGTAAAACGCGTTTTAAAGTGTGCCACCTTGCTTAAAGTAATGGTATCTGCTTCTATTTAAACACTTGTTTTTTTGGTTCTAGTGAAAGGAAAATGATAAACTTGGTATTTTTATAAAGCTAATAAGATGGCGTATAAGAACAATCATAAAAAAATTGTCAAATTTTGGCGAAACTCACAATTTTAGATTAGTTGGATACCTTAAATTATTAGTACTATGGATTTGAAATTTGGCACGTATATATATTTCTATGTTTCTTGAGTTTATATAATTAACAACGAGTTTTGTGTGAACCGACTCTCAAAAAGGATTGCGGGGTTGATTGGTCGTATAGATAAAGATTTTGGCTTTTAGTTTATTAGATCTGCAGGCTTAAAATTTGGCAGACGTTGTTATTTTGTTGAGTAGATATCCATATTAAGAACGATTTTTACGGTAATCAATTACCAAGAGGGTTAAGGGGAGTTACGGTGGCGTTATAGACAAAAAAGCTCCCGTTTTTGGTTTATTGAACCTACAGACTTGAAATTTGCTAAACACTTTTTTTTTGTTGTTGTTCAGTAGATTACCGCTGAGAAGGGGTTTTGCGAAAACTAAAGTCCAAGAGAAGCGTGTTAGATAAAATTAAGATTTTTTTTTATTTATTGTAAGGTATAGAACTCAGATTCGGAATATTTTTTTCAGATATAAAACAACTCAATTATTAATATTATATTCTGGTTTCACTTTCCTTTAAAGAACTACATTTTTATACATATTGATACATTTTTTCTGCTATAAAATATGTTTCACATTTTTTTTTCTTATACTGTAATGCTAAATGAAATATTCTTTGACATATAAAAGAAAAAAAAATATTATTTACGAATATTTTGAAATTTTAAGAATGCTCTACTATAAAGAAATGTATATTTTATAATATTCCAAGTATTTTTTATGAAAATTGAAGTCTTTTTCTCTCAGAAAACGTGCTCCGCGTTTAATTCAGGCTCTCGAATATTTTGCGAAGACTGCCTTTAACACACAGGCTTGAAGATTTGAATGCATGTTACTTTTGTTCTTTAGAGATTCAGTAACAATATAATTTTTGAACTTCGAGTACCAAAAGGTTCCGAACAGTTAAGGGAGCTTTATAGATGAAGCAATTTCCGTTATTGAACTGTTGAATTCCGTTACTGAACTAGGCCTTTAGACTCGGAATTTGGTACGCGTGTTTCTTTTGTTGAGTAGGGATATTTAAGAGCGTGTTTTGTGGAAATGGATTCTAGAAATACTTATTGGGGCATAAAATATAGTTATACTTTCGGCTTAGTAATTCAAGACCTGTTGAGGGCTGTATGAATATTTTACACAACAATCGATAACTTAATGCGAAGACTGAGACATCAATAACTTAGAAACAGCACTAACGTCGGGAAATATCCAGCAAAGTGGGCAAGTATGGCTGCTAATAAATCCCTATTACATTTTAATGACATTTAACAAGAGCTTCTTTTAGAAACTCTTAGATTAGAATGAAATTCTAAAGGAAATCAATGCGTCAAGAAATTTTAAATACGACATTATTCTTTAGTTATATAAATAATTGCACACATTTTGCATTATATTTGAAAATATTTTCTCCACTAACACAGATGCATAAATACATATTTTTAACCAGCTTCATATCTGAATTGTATTGTTACTATCTTCTAAAGGGGACTCGGTACCCCCAAAATGACCAAACTATAGTTTTTTATTTATTATTCTTATTTTTAGCATTATTATCTTTCGTTTGATACACAGAAGTTGCATAAAACTTTATTTGAAAAGTGTATATTAACAAATTAGGCAATTCAACCATGTTTTTAGAAAGAAAAAAAAGCTAAAAAATGTTTTGATAAAAAAATCTATTTTAGACAGTGAAAAAATAACTAAAGAAAGGTGTAATATATAAAGCAGAATATTACTGAATCATTACATTAATGTAATTTTTTTTCTTTATGAAATTTGTGTATGCAAAATTTTGAATTAAGACATTTTATATTAATAATTTCATAATTTCAGTTCTTATTCCTCATATGTTTTTCATACAGATATAATACTTCAATATTATGTGAAGAAAAAAACTAAAATTTCCATTATGACAGAAAAAAAAACTTTTTTAACCTTTTTCTAGTGCGAGTAATACTCTCTAAAAATCAATCATTTATAAAAATGTATGGGATGAAAAAATACGAAAAAACAGTTAGTTTAAAGAAAAATATATAACTAATGCCTTAAAGTGATATTTTAAGTTTATTTAAGATTATTATATTTATTTTTTCAGAATTATAAACTTGTAAATTGGCTTTCTTTGTGTTTTTTCGAAACATCAGTGCCTTCAAAATGCTACTCCTTCACAATTATTTAACAATCACTTACATTTGTTTCCTGTGTGTTATATGTAAGGTATGTAATAAAATTAGGATCCATTTTTCTGTTAACTGAATACTTTTTAAAAAAAAATTTAGGAGCTATTGGCTTTTTTGTTAAATTTTAGCATGTATATCAATATTTTTTTTTCTCCAAAAGTGTTTAAGTTTTGTAAATTCGATCCCTCTTTAAAGTTATTTAGATTATCCTTAAGAATATTATAAAAAAATTTCAGGTCAAAAAATTAATAATTCCAAAAGAAGTAGAATTTTAATTTTTCCAAACATTTTCTTCAAATAATTTAAATTTTTAAAATTGTTTGAACAATATATGAAAAATTTCATCTCGTCTCATTTTCTTTAATAGAAAAATTATTTGAAATGCTAAAGTATAATTTTTAAATACATAAATGAAAAAACATGTTCAAAGGGTATCGAGTCCCCTAAAAGGAAGATTAAAAAACTATAAAGGCTATATCTCCAAAATGTGTTTAAAATTTCATTCATAAACATATGTCTATTTTGAAAAGTTTAACGGGTGTACTTATCCTGATCGAAATGCAAGCCAACATCCCCGATACAGATAAAAATGAAATCTGGAAATAAATCCCAGTATAAGACGGGAAACTGTTTAAAAAACAGAAAATAACAGGAACCACTTTATAACTATTGAAAAAACTTCTCCTTTGAGATAGTGTTTTCTTCCATCAAAATATTCGGAAGCATTCTAAAAGAAAGCTTAACTCTTTTTTTTTCGGTTCACAATTCGTTCAGAAAACATAAACTTTCTCTCTTACAGATGCATTGATACATTCAACGTAGAAGGAAAAAAGATTTGTTTATGGATGTTTTTCTTTTTAGTTTCTAAATAAGTTCAAATTATATTATAATTACTGGGTAATGCTACTTTGTATTGAGTATTTCGCGATTTTAGTACACCTTCATAAGGTGTCGCCATTTTAAATTATCGCAAGTATGTATTTTATCTTAATGATATCAGAATATGTACAGTAGCTAATTCAATTTCACTGGTATTATTTAAATATTTAGTTTCTATCGCAGATGTTGAGTTTGTCTTTGCTTAATACAAGCTTGACAAAAAAAATTCATTTAAAAAACGCCTCAATATTAATATATTTTATTAAACTGTTCAATAGAGCACAGACTTTCATATCCATATTAAAGAAAGATTAACAGAGTGCCAGAAGCGTATGAGTGGGATTGCTTAGAAATAACAAAGAATACTCAGCAAATTAATGTAAAATTATTTAAGAAGGCTTAAAAAATGGTAAAAGTTAAAATTTGAGCTGTCTTCTCTCGCCAATAGTCCACTGTCAAAAAGGAGGTAGAATTGATCCTGCGTTTATCTCAAAGTGTGACCGATCCTTTACCAGTATTTATTATAGTGTAGTTCAATGAATGAATGTTTATCCATATCGCACAAAGAAGCTGTACTAGGAATATCGGCCACAGAACTAGTAGCCAGGAACGACGGCTAAGTAACGAGAATCAAACCTGAGCCGGACCCTTATTTTCCAAACTTCCTTATCATCTTTACGAGTGAACTTCGACAGTTTTAGCCCGGGAGAAGGCACGCACTCGATACTAACGTTAGTGGTTAAGCAGGATGATGGATAACCATTCTAAATTTAATAATCACTTTTATTGTACACGATAAAAATCGCAATACCAGTGAATAATCTAATTAATAGAAAGTATACTTACCTACTTTTAAGGGCTTCTCAATTTTTCTTTGATAATTTGAGAAAAAATCCAATCAAACTGAACTAAAATGTTTCAAAGATAAGTTACTTAAAAAAAGCACAAATCACAGACACTTACCATTAACATTACAGAAATTATATTTGCAGACAAAACTCTTATATTTTGTTCAAGTTATTACATTATTATTGTTCTCTGATAGCATGATAGCCTAGATAGTTCAAATAGCATGTTGAACTTTTTCTTGCTTGTGTTTTTCTGACAGGGTGCAGTGTCTCTTCTGGTACACTTTTGGCTTCAAATATTTCTTGATGGAATTTCTTAGGTAACGTTTGACAATTTTCCTTTTAACTCAATTATTTCATGCTAATCACTTTTCTGTAATTTACTTTCCCTATCATGATTAATACCCATTATTTCATCAATTCCTTCCCTTGCCTGATCAGTTTCAACTTCGTCTAATAGAGATTGTACATGCCATTTTTTTTTTATTTCTGTTCATTTACATTTATATACCATAATCAGTCACACAACACCGCTATCATAACCACTAAGTCGTTCACAGGGAAAAAATATTCCTGTTCATAGAAAATATTTTGGAACAAAAGTGGTCGCGTGGAGAACTCAGTTGCCAAAAGTAGCTTAAGATTGTAAGAAACTTTTGCCATTCCACAAAAAAGGGAGAGATATGTGAAAAACACATTTTAGTTTCCATGAAGACTCTCATATAGGAGGATACTGGCATAGTCATTGGTAACAAATGAACAGTTTTCCCAGAATTAAAAATTTTGTGAGGATAGGATTTCTGTGTCTCGCTCGTAGGTTTAAGGAGCATCAACCCCTCAACTCGATGTGTTTTTAGAAACTGAAGGACTTGCACTTACGGCCGAAGTTGCTTCTGTCATGTCACCGGCTCAACCCCGTTAACATAATCTATTTTATGTGCCCTTGATACAAGCGATAATAAAATCATGGTGAAATTTTGAGATGAAAAATTTGGTCTGCACAGCTGCTTACATTAAATAATTATTATTTCTCACAGTATTATGGGCAATTGACTAAACACGGATTCCTTAAACCAAAAACTCTGACAAAAGGCTACAAATTGCTTAGAAAGAATTGATAAAAGGGAAATTCCCGGAAGAAAAAGAAAGTATTGAAAATAAATAAATATTAAAATAAATTTAAAATATAAATATTTTACATTTTTCAATTTAACCTTTTACACTCCAATGTTTCATTATTAAAAATCAATTTTGAAATTTTCTGAAAAATTCAATTTTATTCATATTGTTCCGTAAAAATTATTTTGAAGAGAAAAAATATGGATTATTTCTTTGGAATTGAAGTACTGTTGTTGAAGTAAATATTCTTTCTGAGAAAAAAATTCTAAATTATGACTTTTTTTAAACTTTTGGTCGGGCAAATTTCAAAATTTCATATAAAATACAAAATTTAAAAAAATATTTTTATTATTTGTTAAATACAATCAAAAATGATCATTTTAAATATAGACTGCAAGACATCATAAAAAAATATCATTACTTTTTACTACGGGATTTGAAATATCAATGTTCCAAAAATGGAACATTGGCCTGTAAAGGTATACGTTTTAACACACTGCAGTTATTTTGTTTACAGTTCACAGAAGAGCGGAAAAAATCTGTGAACGCTAAAAACTTATAGTATGTGTCGGAAGAAGATACTTATGACTGTTGACTTTCATTTCGGCTCTCTCTCACCCCCTTTCACCCGTTTCTGGACAATCTCAAGTGAAATTCTCAGCTGTAACAAAACTGCAAAGTGTTTGTTGATAGATGTTGCGTTTGTCTTATTTGGAGAGGAACGTCACGTAATAAAGTCTTATATTATTTTCCTATTTTCTGCGTATTTTGTGTTTTCGTGAGTTAGTAAATATCCATTACGCTGATTAAATGTCGCATTCAAAACCATTGAAAATTGTAGAAGTTTTGGAATACTTTTATACACTATCAGATATTGAAGAACCTATTGATATTTGTCATTTGCCCCCAGAAGAAAGTGGGTGTTTGAATGACGAGGAATATATTGATGAAGATTCTTTTCAGTCTGTTCTACCAGCAGATGTTTGAGGCAAAATCAAAATTTCTACAAGCATAGATGATGATGAAATATCTCATGAAGTCATGTATGATCCAGAAGAAACTTTTCAACCTCAAAGGGGCGAATTTAAAGAGAAAACTCACGTCAAATGAAAAAAATGTTGAACTTTGAAAAATGAAGCACTCAAAATATAAGTGAAAAGTTTCTCGGGTTTGTTACCTTGTTTCCAATCATAAAAATGTACTATGAGGGAATGGGTGGTGGCGATTTACTAAACTGACTTCTTCAAGCATATCGGTCTCTGTTTAGAAATAAAAAATGATATTAGAATCTATTTAGCAATGCCTTAAAAACATGGCTGTTGTGGGTGGATGGACATTTACATTTTCCGCGAAGGTACTAAAGCAGAACAATCCCATCTCAATGTCCGTAGAGAAGAAACTTTAAGTTTGTTTCACATGAAATGGAAAATTCACTCTGTTCCAGGACCTCGCACTCACAGCTCTAAGTTTTTGAGACAGATGCTCAGATCTTCTTCCATCAACACAATAACGTTTTGCTCTATGTCAGAAAAACACAAGGGAAAAATGCCTCGAGTGAGTGTGAAAAAAGATTAATGAGAAATGTTTCCTAACTACCACCTACAGTAAAAATAGTTTAGGATATAAAAGAACGCATATAAAAAACAATAATATATTTTGCGTTTATTTCTCATTTTAAAAAATTTTGGTAAGTATTTTTTTTTTGCTTTATTATGCTCTAAGGTTTGTGAATTTTGATATGAAGGTTATTTGTTTATATTTTTGTCCTACTAATGTTTTCCTTTATTGAGTGTATTTCTAATAAGTGATTGTAGTTGTCTGTAAATTTATAAATTCCTGTTTATCAATTATATTTTCAGCTTGATATGTTTTATTATGAAATTATATTTAAAAGTTTTTTTCAGAGGTGGCACCCACCAACAGGGAGCACCCGGTGGGGAATCTGTGCCCCCATTTCCAATTGAGGTACATTTAAAAACACTGCTGGGGAAATGTGATACATTGTTCTCGTTAACATGCAAATTTTCAGTTCTTTTCCCCCATTTTATAATTTTCAGTTCTTTTCCCCCTTTTATAATTTTCAGATTTTTAAGGCTCGTTTTTCAATTGTTTGTCGGGTTTCATGTCCCTCCCCTCTACAACGGAGAGTGATGAAACCACGTGGAGAAACGTTTAATGACACCTCTGGATAAGATACTAATTCTTAAAAATGTATATAATATTTTATTTTTGAATTAAAATCATTGGTCATACTTTTAAATAACATATAAAAAATTTAAATGGTACCCGACAATGTTCCGTTTTAGAACATGCTAAAAATTCTAAAAAAAAAATGGGGGGGGGGGTATTTTTTTTATAGATCTTATGTTTCAATTTTAAATTGATTTGTATCAAAATTTAGTTTATGTTACCTTTAAATCATAGTGTGGATTTTAAAAGGTTAATCATCTATTTATTTAAATGTTAAAACTGATTTAAATAATACTATTCTCACGATAGTTTTCACTTGTGTTTAACAAATATTATAAGTAAAAAATCAAGAATTAAGCAATTTTATTTATGGTTCATTTGAAAACAGACAGATTTAAATACTTGAAGAATGTTTTATACAAATAAATAGTTAACACAATTTTATACGAATGCCATTTTTATGACATGTTTCAAGGCAAGTAAATATATATAGAATTTTTAAGCTAACAAATATTTATTTAATAGATAAAAGTAATGCATTTTATTTATCATATTCAAATTGTGTGTGAAATATTTCTCGTTATACATCATTCTTAAGACCTAGATAGAAAGTTTTCTTTGGAAATCAATGTAAAATTTTATCAGCTACTCATTAAATAATTACGTTTTCGGAATTTATTTGAGAATATACATAGGAATTTAAAAGAGTTGCTCGTTCATTTAAGGCTTTCAAAAATTTTTCAACGGAATATTTCATTATTTTTTTTTAACTCTTTGATTAGTACTGTAAGGAAAATTACCGCAAATTGCACAGAATGCTTGGCATTTGTGTATTACCGTTGCGTGCAATTTAAAAGTAAATTTCTAAGCAAAACACATTCGCCATTTAGAATAAAATAATGTACAGAAGGTTCGTAAAGAAAAATAGCATATTTATTCTCCCATGAAATATAATATGTTGATTTTGTGTTTAGTGATTTAAATCCTCTAGAACAATTAACTGGTTCAGAAAGAAACAATTAATGGCGTGATGTAAGATATATAATTAATGATTTTAGAATTATTGTGTTTTAAAGAAATATTTTACTTTATTGAACGAACTTTGTATGTTCTCAAAATACTTTCTTTGGGTTTTTTTCACTTAAACCTAATAATTAACCAATTACTCCTAATTCTTCTGTGTCACTAATGTAATCTGCCCTCACATGCATGCACACGTACATAAGCACAGGTGTTTGAAAATTTTTGATTGAGAAAGAGAGAATGTGAATATATATATATAACTATAAGCAACTTTTGAGCAGAAGATACTATTTGTTTTCTAAATAGTTTAAGAAATTTATAAATTTAAGAGTTTTCAGAAAGTTTATTTCTGCTACGCATACATTCACATCCCCCAAATTAATATAGCTAATATACATAGTATATAAATAGTGCTATAATATCACTAGAACGTCTGTCGGTATTTATTGGACACCACAGCCTGTTCAGTTTGTCCTCCTTTCTACATTTTTGCAGGGAATTTGAAAATTTTTCGTGACTTTAAATCATTTTTCATTGTGGTTAAACAGAAAATGCTTTGTGGTTCTAGCTTAATTAGGAAGGATTTTACAATTAAATTTCCCTATAACGTTCACTAGTGTCGTTTCGGCACCAAGGCAATTGATCATTATGAATAGCTGTCGATAAGCAAACGATAGTTCACTAAATAGATAATTAGGAATACAAACTTCCGTAAGTAATATCGCACATTTATTTGACCTTGAATGCAATGTTTTGGGTTTACAGCAGAAATGGATCAGTTCTTCTGAAATTGTTGTGTGCAAGTGCTTCGTTAAAAAGCATTTGCTTATCTGCTCATAAAAGTAATTTCATTCAATTTTCGAACCTTGAGCAGGGCAGACTATCGGAAACGATGGCTCATAGAAAAGGTGTAAGCCTTGATGAAATTTCTTGTTTGTTGTAAGAGCTTTCTGGGAATAATTTGGATGTTGGGGAGCCGTCTTATTCTAATTTAGGTTTAGATGGAGACAAAGGATTGAGTGAAAGAGACTTTAAGGGTGGCACAGAAAAAATACTGCAAAATAGTAATGTTCTTGGCAGATTTGTGAGTCGAAATGTTTTGCAACCAAGCAGTGGTCCAACAAGTTTCGCGAAACATAATGTAAACGTCAGTTTTTTATAATATGAAGGGTCATAATATATGACAATTACATCATATAATATTAAAAATCTTAAAACAAAACCCTACTGAACATTATACCTGCAATTATTTAGTTATTACAATTGTTTTATATGTCTTATATCGCGGTGTGTCTCAAAACGACACCGGTAGACGTTTAAGAGTAATCGATATCCTGGACGTTCTATTGATATACCATAAAAAAGAAATAAAAAATATGATTCATAAATGAGTTAGAGTATGATGATGTCTCACGTACGTACCGCAGCATGCTAACAGGGAGTTCCTCAATTTTTTGAATCTCTGCAGTGGGACGCACAATTTATTAACGAGTTACTTGTTTAAATTTTTCTAAGAACATTCCTATAAAATCTTTGACCGACTTAAATCAGTTTTAATTAATTTAACCGATCTTTACCAAATCTTGAACCTTTAATATTTTTCAATTAGTAAGTTTAGTTTCATTAAACGCGAGGATTTGCATGATGATGAGGAGGAAACAAAATGTCGCAGCACTTGAATCACACAAAGCGGTCTTCACTAAAGATTGCTAAAAATTTAATGTAATTACTAGCATTATGTACAATATTCGAAGGTAATATTATGAGACAGGAGTCTTCGATATAAGGCATGTGGACAAGATCGCTGGAGAGACACAATGAATACTGAAGCTCGAGATTTGCCAAATTACAACAAGGTGTAAACAAAGCAACGTATTCTCTGATATCAAGAAAACTACATGTGGACAGAGGAAATCGGATTTCCATGATTACTGATTCCAGAAATCTACATTAGTAACGCCTGCAGGAAGAGCTGTTTTAGTGACAATTGAGATTTGATGATTGGGAGTTTGTGTTGGGTGGCTGCACAGATCTCCATGTCTTCGACAGACACTCTGAGGTTGCTGTGAGGTAAGGAAGGAAATTTTAGATCTTGGAGGAATAGAAATGTTCCCCTTTTTAGGTGTACAATTCTCTCTGATTTAGGTTCATTAACACTCTGCAACATAGAATTCATATAGTTGTTGACTTTCCAGAAAACGAGAATATTCACCAGTTTGATTGGTCAGTCTTGTTTATAAATCTTGCTCCCAGAGCATATTTTTGGATCTTTTGGTAAAGCAATTGCAACTCGCGTTCCCCCTCCTAGAGCCAAACAGAACCTGAAAACACACTAGCAAAGAAAATGAGCTATAAAAATTCATAAAGCAAAGCATTTTTTCAAATTGTTTGAAAAATTATCAAAAGTTAAGCAGAAAAAAGATTATTTACAAATTTTGTGATACGTTATTCAAGTTATAAACTTCAATCTGCACATTATAAAACACAATAATTTCAAACTTGAATTCAGATTTTTTGTTTCGAATATATTCATCGAATTAACTTTACAATGGCTTTTGGCGACTGATCTCATACTGATTAAGCTCGAATAAGGGCGAAAGATAGCATCCCTATCCTGGAACCTTTACTTTCCTAACTTCCATCATAATGTTAATCCTTAGCCAACGGCTTTCACTATATTTTAAAAAGTGACATTATTGAAAAATCAAAAGAATGCACTCTGATGTGAGGAATTTTAAACACGATAGGGAGGGGGGGGGGGTAAAGGGCTTCCGATTCCGACTATATGAAAAACCATTAATATAATAACTATTATACTTTAATTAATAACAACTTGAACTGACGACTTTTCTAAAATGCCAGGCACTGCTTTTTGGTGGCTATATTTGGCGTTTAATGTATTGGTTTGATTTTATTTTGATTTTAGGTTACTATCACACCTAAGTAATATGAGGGCTACTCCCGGGGCATAGGAATCATGAAATTTAAAAAAAAAATGTTTTTTTTCACTTGAATTTAAATTAATGCATTAGTAATAATCATAATTTGGCTGTTTTTAACAAAAACCTTATGGGTTTCTTTTTAACTTCCAAATATAGTATAAAGCCAATAATATTTTTAACATTAAAACAAGAATATTGATGCATGCAAGTACAACTAGAAACTTGCAGACACTATTAATTTATAAAAATTTTAAATGGGAAATGTCTCTTTCGTTGCTCTAAATTTTTTCAAAGAACAAAATGTAGATCGAATGAAGACTAATGGTTGAATAAATGACTTTCGTATTATTTAACTGCAGTTATAAAATCAATCAGCTTAATGAATGCGTACGTAGAGATTGATATCCATATCAGTACTCTAAAACACTCAATCCTGAAATTAAATGAATAATTAAGAATTATGGCTATTTTGAAATATTTCAATAATCCTGCTGTTTGATCAATATAAAATCATAACGAGACTACATTTTTATTTTTAGAATACGCCAGATATTTTATAAAATTCTTAAGTCACAATAATATTAAGATTACAATGATAAATAATTTTCTACTGAAATTTAAATTAATGTCAATAAAATCTTTATTTTTCAATTAAAATCAAAGTTATTAGTTTACAGAAAAGAAAATGAAAAGAATATTATGAAAAATATTATTTTCAGTGTATAAGGTATGGTACTTGTTATTAATATAGGTATCTTATCTTGAACTAAGGTATTTAGTATGGCTAAATGAGAGTGGGGGTTACATTAACGTCGTATCACAAAGGAGCAAGAAAGCTATTGGCGGCGGGCCTCGTAATTCCGTACCAGGGTCAAGCGATTAGGATGACTCCAGAGCTGCCCCCTTTTCCCTACTTCCACATCTCATCAACGTGAAGACATTTGATCCTCGAGAGATTAACGTGCAAAGGCCCTCTCTACACTATGGTTGTTTAGGGGTAATAGGTTCAAATTCATGACACAACAGTCACGAGTTCAGGACCTTGACCGGTAGGGTACCGCAGATACTTCTATGGCTAAAAGCCGAGTACGAAAAAAACTGAGAATTACTTTAAAAATTCTTGTTAAATTACCTAAAACATACCAATGACTTAAGAATAAAAACCATCAGAATATTAAGCGTCTAAATTTGCTTGTCATTACTTTAACAATTATAAGTGTTGTGAGTGTGTCTGTTTACGCGGATAGAAAAACAAACTGAAAGGAGTTTTTTAATTGGTGAGAATTTGAATAAGAATTGTGTGTATCACACGTTGTTAAGAAGCGTAAAATATTTCAGCAGTGTGAAGTTTCATTAACAATTTTGCAGCATACGAATATACGAATAAAATAATACGAATATTTTGCACCATAAGAATAAAAATTCTGTTTTTGTCATACTTATATTTTTTCAGCTTAATTGTTCAATCAAAATTTCAATAAGTTATTGTTTAGAATTACGTATAATTGAAAATATTTTCAAATTTATATGGCAATAGGAAACGATGCGAAGAATGGTAATTAAAAATAATTAACTGTTGATAAAAATTCTATTGATGTGTGCACAAAAATATACACATGTTAAGATTACTTCTACCAGTTATTTTTATTTAGCAGCAATTGATACAACTGTGAAATTTTATCTTCTTAAATATTGATATGTCGTATACTCCCATGTATGTTGAGAATTTTTGAATTTTTTTTTAAAGTTAAGAAAAAGAGGTCGACTTATATACGGGTCGGCTAATCTAGAAAGGACATAGTTTACGAAAAATGAGCCCATCCCCCTCTTTTTTACATTTTTGTTTAGTCATGAGCATTCAATTTTGATCTTTTCACTTTTGGGGAGCGATAACTCTGAAAGAAAAAAAGTTTACGAGTCATTCAAGTTTTATGTCCGAATCTGTGTTTTAGGTCAGTTCTTAAAAATTACATTCCCTCATTAGGAAGTTTAAAAGCATTGCGCATTGTTATTGATGCGGTGACTTTTCCTTCAGAACCAGAAATGCACTTCGACGATCACTTATCGTATACTAATTTCTCTTCCCTATCATTTCCTGCTAAAAATGGCACAGAAAATTTGCCAAGCCAAAATACTGCACAAGAAAACAGATGAACAGGAAAAGTATGTTAACTTCTAAACGGATTATCAGAAATAAAACTACAGACTTTGTACTCTCTCGGCAAAATGTTTACCTCATGTTACACATATTTAAAAATTATTAAGACTATTGCAGTCTGACTTTTATACACATTTTGAACTTTGAGTAAATGTTTGACGAAAAAATTCTCTCAGCTTATACATGATTCGGCTTTCATTCAAAATAAATGGTTATCTAATTCCTGAACATAGATTTCACTTATTTGAATGTGCCATTAATGCATCAAAAACAATAAAAAAAGTAACGAATATTTCTTTCAGATTTGTTCTTTTACTGTTATTACGGACAATATTTTTTTCCGTCAGGGGGGAGGGCATACGAATCTTAAAAAATATTAAGAATATTTAGTTTGAGTGGAAAATATCTGATATAAACTTTCATATCCCTTTGCACTTTTAATTGCAATGTATTTTTCTCAACTAAATATGTGGTAACGTTCGGTTACCTCTTACATCCGAACCCTCTTGTCTACCTGTAAACCCGGCTAGATGTGTAGGAGGAACTGAATAATCCACAGACATTATTTCCAATCTAATATGATTTATTAATTCTTATTAACAATTATCAAACAGACACACTACTACAGACTCTCAACTGAATCTAAGATAGCTTAAATACGCTCAATTACAACTACGTCGCACACTAATAACTAACTTCTACTTAATCAAGTGCACAGTAACTGAACCTTTAATGCATCGGATCTACACTGGAAACTGTCAGGCACTCTCTTCAGCTTGATCAAGTGACGGTGGCTCCACGCTCTGCGATCTTTAATTAATTCCACTGCTTTTCAACCTTCAACTAACAACTAATTCTCAACTTCTGTTAAACTCCTATTTGCACACATCTAACGTATCCACTTCAGGGTGGCAACAACAACGTGTCAACAAATCACTTCCTTCTTTTCTTATTTTCTTTCTTTCTTACTGCCAACTCGCGAAAACCGAATTTATATAATATACCTCATTTACATAAATCACGTTCGCTTACTCGATGAAAGTTGGTTGTGTGAATTAAATAATTTGCTTAAAGAGATAAGAGGATATTAGTGGAACCGCGTGTAGATCCGTCACAAATATAATGATTCAGAACAACGGTTCTCAAAAAGTGACGTAACAATCCATCCTAGGGGTGCGTAATAATCCATAGTGGGGTGCGCGAGCATATACGTAGAACAGTTGAAAATAAAAGATTTAAAAAAATTAGTAATGTACTGAAGGGAATACAAATTACATTGACATAATAAAAAATAAAATGCACATTTACACTGATATAGTATACAAACAAATGTTTCAGAACCGCACAATGTATTCGATAATTAATTTATTAAAACTAAATTAAGTTTAATAATTATACTAATATTGCGGAAATGGAAAAGGCCTGCTTACCAAATACTTTTGTTTTCAGTGTAGAAAACTCATTATCGATCCCTGCCCAAAATTCAAAGAGTGAGTTATTACCAAGTTTGATTCTTGATTTAGCATCTTGACGCGAAATTTATGAATATTTCTTCTTCGGCAGTTGAAAGCCTTTCTGTGTCATGGCTTCTGGTATCCTTGGTACCTTCTTTAATTAAAAATTATATTGCAATATGTTCTAATTTAAAAAATTAGATAGTAAGAATAGTAATGTAATACTTAAAAATAATTTACTTAAAATATTTATTACTTAAAAGTAACACATACAAAATTTAATACTTATTGCAGTGCTTCTCAAACTTTCAATATTTGTGACCCAAATTGAATCATAATTTTCATCGCACCCCCCCCCTTCATACAATAAAAATATATTGAATTCAATATAATACTATACTTCCACGCTATACCAACTATACAGTTTTAACCTTTTAAGTGTCTCCGGCGTATACAAACGTCTCGCTGAGCCAAAACTTTAATTGCCCCGTCTTATACGTCTTTCCGAAGTACGATCTTTCCTGTACACTGCTTTCCATAAAATTATTCCAAAGGGTTTGGAATGCAATAAAAGGATCTTGACACACACAGTGTTTGCCAATGATTAATTATTTCAGAGGATTTGCTTCTTTATTCTTTTTCTTACCCCACCCTCCCCTACTACATAATTACGCATGTCTTCGTGGAAAAGAGGGGCATTGGGGAGCGATTCATGTAACTTTTTATCCTCAGTCAAGGGTTTAATAATAAACCGTATAAATTATCTAGATAAGTGTTAATATTTGGAAAAAAATATTATACATAACAAGGTCACGGGGTCAGTGGTAATTATTAAACTTGTTCTTATAGTATTGTTAAATTGATTATGAAATACATTGTGCAGTACTGATACATTTATAAGTTTATTATATCAATGTAAATGTTGGTATTTTATTTTTTTTACTATGCCAGAATGTATTTCATTTGTTTACCTTCAATAAATTAAGAATTTTTTCAAATAATCTTTTTATTACGTTTTTTCAATATGCTCGTGCTTCCCTCGTACAGTTTTCACGCCCTCCTAGGGGGCCACGCCCCACACTTTGAGAAACGCTGATTTCTCTTGATAATGTGTACAGTTTATAATAAGGTGTTTTTTTATCACTTTAGAGTCAAAGTAAATTATTATAGCATTCAATACATTACCACTGTGTGGAGGGGGTTGCGGTGAAAATTAAGACTTAAATATTGGGACGCAAATATTGAAAGTTTGAAAAGCATTGATTTAGATTTAAAAAGTTAAGTAAAACTGTGTACGTCGTACGATTAACATTAAAATCATATATTCAAAACTGCTGATACATAAGACCTATAAATTCAAATATACTTGAAACCTGTAATATATAGCATAATGGCCATGGAAGAAATGTGGAATGACATAATGGAAGAGACTGAATTAACTCAAATTTATTATTATTTGTATAAAAAAGACTAAGAATCGCATTGTCTATATTTGAATTATCTTTTCTTATAAGTCATTTTCCTCTAAAAACACAATCACGAAGTACGTAATCAGTCCTATGATCAGCCCTTAGTTTGAAATCATTAGTAAGACCTTCTGTGTATATATTTCTGTTCGAGAAATTTGAGTAAATATGCAAACTCTCTTTATTTTGAACATCAGAATATATTTTAATCATTAAACTTAAGGTTCAGTAGTGAAAGGATTAAAAATTTAATTAGAGGTAAAATAGATTAAAAGTTAAAAGTAATAGATGCTTAAATTAATTGTATTTTATAATCGTTTGCGTTAGGAATTCTCATAATAGATTTTTAACAATCCTAGATAAATGTCTCTGCAGGTAATGTTCGGAAATGGGTTATTTCGACTATTCATTATCTGCTTAATTTTTCAAGAATGTTAAAATCCATCACATTGGAGAATTCAATTTAGAAGGTAATTTAGCACAGGTTATTTATTGCTTAACTAGCCAATTAAATGAAAATTTTCTGAGTAATTAGCAGTAAAATCAATTATATTCAACTGCGGTAATAGTGAAATATATATTTAGTGTCTGAAATTTTGACGACATTACGTAAATTAAATTTGGTGTAAAAAATAATACTAAAAGTAATTTATGTTAGTTGCCACATTTTTAAATTTAGCTTTTCTGATATTGAATTCCCATTTTTCATTATCAATGTAAAAATTGTTTTATCTACTTATTCGTTATCAAGACATTTTTAACTTCCGTTTTGATTAAACTTTGAAAGTAATTTTGTTTCATGTTCGTTATATTTCGATCGCATTTATTTTAAATGCAGTAACAAAATACAAAGAGAAAAATAAATTCCATTCTTATACTGGCTTATCATGTGTGAAAAAGAAAAAAAAATATTATTTCATTATTGAAATATAGGGGGCTAGTGGGAGAACAGTTTATCATTAAACTTTTGATTAAAATTTAGCTCTTTTCGTAGACATATCGTTCTTCAATGATGAAATTCGTTTCATTAAAGCACAAATTTTGTTTATTTAAGACTTCAGCAAAATATTTTATAGGTCAAGCATTTTGAAATTTTCCACTTCGTGATCTCTAAATAAAAATATTTTTCCACTTACTAATCCCAAAAGATTATTTTTTCCTTTTAAAAATTTATATAGAGAGTTATTTTATTCACGAGATGTATTTTTATATTTGTTCAAGTTTATATTCATCAAGCAAGTTGGATTTTGTCCAATTAAAACTACTTCTTTAGGAAGAAAATAATTTTAAAAAAAAGGAAAATCGAGCATACAAATTTATTTATTTTAAATCTCACAAATTTTATAAAATATTTAATTTTTTTACTTAAAGACAAATTGTAAGAGAGTAATTTTTTTTTAAAAAAGAGCTTATTTTGAATAATTGTAATAGTATGGCATTTATAATTCAAAATAAACAAATATGAAAACAAATATCTTAAAGAAGGTAATTATTTTGTCTTTTTTTACATATTTTTCAGTCATGCATTAATTATATTTCATCCAAAATTAATACTAAAATTCTTCATTTAGCATTCAACATATCACTTGAAACTTATTTTTTTCTGCTCTTTAATACATATTTTATTGTAAACGCACGCACGCACGCACGCACGCACACACCACACACACCACACACACACACACACACACACACACACACACACACACACACACACACACACACACACATATATATATAGGATGAGGGTTCACCCCTTCTCCGAGTTAAAAATTAAGACGAAGGCACAGTTTCTATTTAAAAACTTTACCTTAAAATCCTGCGTTCAACACACTCGTATACTTTCAACTGCATTTTTTAATTTTTAGGTATATTCACCGCATAACGCGCACCCCCCCCTTTTTTATGAAGGAGCTTGAAAGATATGGGCTGATTTTAATCATTTTTTTGTAGTCATTAATTATTAACGCCGAGTATTAACTCAGGATTTTGAAAAAAATAGTGTTCATCTAGAACTACAATCATTTAGGTGTGCCATTTCTTTTAAATAAGCAGCATTCCGATCTACATAGAAGTTTAATTTTCGTATACTCATCTTTTTCTCCCTTTATTTTGGAAGCTATCCTTTTCATACCCGACATATAACACGCCCCGTAAATTTCAACCTTATTTTTTGTGCTAGAAGTTCGTGTTATACGCCAGATATTACAGTACTCATTAAAAGAAGGTGGCTACACAAACAATTAAAAAATAAATAACAAAAAGGAATAATAAGAAGGACTCGGTTGTTGCTCCTAACATTAGTTTAAGAATTGACACGAAAATGTCCACCACGTTACTCCCTCGTTTACTGATTTCTTTTCAGCATGTCTGTCGGAATAACGGTTACAATTATGTGCAAGAGCCACTGAGGCGCCATCAAGCGTGGACAGATACTACATATATGAGAGAAGATCGCTACTTTTTCTATATATTTTTGGATGTTGTTGTGGATGAGGACATTCACAGGAAGGCTTCATGAAAATATTTATTTTTTTTTGTTTCTGGTGATTATTTAGAGACGGGTAACATTATGCAAGAAAACATTTGCAAAACAGACAGGCAGCATTTCTCTTTAAGCCCTCAGATTATATTTTCAATAATGAAATTTCAAGAATGCTCTATAATCACATTATTAAAGAACGTTCTTAATCTAATCTTAGCACTGTAAACGATCTGATTCTTATTGTGAAAAGGGAAGTTGTAAATCATCTATTTTTTTCGCGCTTTATTCCATGGGAAAGAGTTTTATGATATTTCAAAAAGCATAGATGATTGAAGTACATTATTTCGCCCAGGTTTTTTATGAATATTTTAAAACATATAAAGCATAATGAAACACGTTTTACATAATTCTTTTTTATAACACCCATATTTTTATATTGAATACACTTTTACCCATGGAGTGTTCACGCGAGGCACAAAGCAACCTCAATCTTACGTAATCGTTAATTCCGGGAAAACTTTTTTATTTTTTTACCAATGACTTCGACAGTATCCTCCTATATGACAGTCTTCAGAGGACCTAAATTTTATTTGTCACATGTCTCCTTCTTTTTTCGGAGTGGCAAACGTTTCTTTACAATCTTAAGGTTCTTGTGTTGACTGAGTTCCCCGTGCGACCACTTTTGCTCCGAAATATTTTCTATAAACATGATAAATTTTTTCCCTGCGACAAATGTAAATGATCAAAGGATAAAAAAAGAAATTTGCATCTGTGATCCCTATTTAAGGAAAAGTTATTGTATATTTTCTCGAGTTATCAAAGAAAAATTGAAAGTCCTTGAAAGTAGGTAAGTATAATTTCTCTTAGTTGAATTATTTTCTAGGATTGTGATTTTTATCGTGTACAATAAAAATAATTATAAAAAAAAGTATTGGAATGACTCAGTCACCCCGCGCGACCATTAACATTAGTATCGAGTGCGCGCCTGCCCCCGGATTAAAACATTTTGAAGTCTTCTCACTTTAAATATTAAAGAAAAACACAATTATTTTTCATCGGAATTTTACATTCTTTTTCATTATTTAACATTGATTCTAAATGCTAATTCTGTGAGGCTTAAAATTACAGATGATTTTGCCAAAGAGTTGCAGTTCACAGACTGCAACTCTGGCAAAATTGTCTTTAAACATGGTTTGTACGATCTCAATTGCTGCTGGTAAAATAAGCTCTCTTCGCCAATACTGTGAAACTTTTTACAACTGGCTATTTTGTATGATACTTTGTAAGATGTAAATAAAGCTTTTTCATTCACAGACATCATTTTTTAAAAAAAATGCTTTTTGTTTTTCATATGATTTTAATTTTTATTTACAGAACTCTCGAGGCTTGTTAATGTACTCACAATGAAGCGTTTCTAAAGATATTTTTAGTTTATTAGGTTTCATACTATCTGCTACCAATATATTTTTGAACAAATAACTCGCAGAGGCTTTTCTTCTCCATTTACTTTAGTAGTGGTAAATCGAAAATTTAAATATTCTTGAAAATACTTACTTGATTTAATTTTCGGAACTATGCTTGTCTGTGCACTTGTTGATGCTTTATTATCGTCGAATGTTCGCTTACGACTTAAAAATGTATCCATGTTTTTGTTAATCTACTGTCGTAAATACTTAATACTGTGAATTACAACTAAAGTGTAAATTATAAAGTGTATATTCAAGGTAGATTCGGTAGCTAAGAAGTATCGACTCGACCAAGACTATCTGGAATTCTACGAGTTACAGCATTTTTATATGTTCTTCCCAGACGTCCGATAAGTTGCCCAAACTCACGCAGATGTTCGCGAGAATGCTAGATGTGCTGTATATGACAGACTATTTTTCTAATGACATTTCTACTTTTAGAAATGGATTATGGTGAAAATATATTTTTAATTAAATATCATTTTGCAATCTGCTCAAATTTAAAAATTAGCGAAAGCAAAAAAAAAACAAACAAAAAAAATGTATAATAATTATTTTATTACTTAAAAGTAATTTTGCTTAAAATACATATTATTTAAAAGTAACATATACAAAATTTAATACTTATCGTGTTAATTTTTTCAGTTTATAATTAAGTTCGTATTGTAGCCTTAGCACCCAATGCATATTTGAATTCAATACATTATTTTTGTATAAGGGGGGTGCGACAAAATTATGATTGAAAATTGGGTCATCAATAGTGAAAGCTTGAGAAGCACTGAACTAACCATTATATGCAACCATAAATATGCATTTATTTTGAAACTTGTAAAGAAGAAACTATATTAAAGACAGATCAAAATTTAAAACAATTATTTGCTTACAAAATAACGACAATTACATTATAAATATAAGATTTAAGTTTTGTTAATGCTTTCGAAAAATGTGTATCATTTGACAAAAAATACATTTTAATTTTGTTTAGTTAATGAAATTTTAGTACTATTTTCATGCCTCTGTTTTATAAAAAAAGGAAATGTTAAAAACATGAATAAATGTACAGGCAGGATATATATATATATATATATGACACATATCGTGTTTATTTAAATATAAAAAATATAAATAAACACAGAATAAAAAACTGAATGAAAACGACTTTAGTTTAGAATCTGAAAACAGACAAATGACGATCGGGTAAGTAAATTACCTTACTAAATAAATTTTAGGGTAATTTTTTAAAGAGGGAAAATTTTATAATGAAAATTTTTATAATGAGTTCCGCAACTTTAAATGCGATTTTCTTTGAGGTAACTGAAAAAAGATTTATTCTTTATACATTATTGTTTATACTCCAGTGCTTCTCAAATTTTCAATATTTGCGACCCAATTTTCAGACTTAATTTTCATCGCGCCCCCCTCATACAATAAAAATGTATTGGAATTCAGTAATACTGTACTTTGACGATAATGCCATACGAAGCTCCATACGACTTAAACCTCTTAAATGCTACCGGCGTGTATATGCGTCTCACTCCAACAGTCCTTTAAAAAATTCCCTGGACGTATATAAACGTCTTTCCGAAGTACGATCATTTCTGTGCACTGCTATTCATAAATTATTCAGAAGGTATTGAAATGCAATAAAAGGGCCTTGACAATATGTTTACGAAGGATCTACTTATTTCAAAATATTTGCTTCCTTATCCCCTCTCCCCAATACATCATATACGTGCGCCTACGTGGAAAACGGTTGGCACTGGGAAGTGAATCACGTAACTTTTAATCGGCAGTTAAGGGATTAAGTATAAACCATACAAATTATAAAGATATGAGCTAATTTTTGCATATAAATTTTTATGTGACAAACTCATGGGGTCACTGGTAGTTATTAAACATGTTTCTAACTTAGTATTGATAAATTAATTATAAAATACACTGTGTGTGTATCCTGATACATTTATAAGTATAATATATAAGTGTGTGTATTTTATTTTTTATTATGTCAAAATGTATTTTGTTTATTTACTTTCAGTACGAAACTCTTTAAATAATCTTAAAAATTAAAAACCTTTTTAAATAATCTTTTGTTTTTGACCTTTCAATATGCTCGCGCCCCTCTCGTAGAGTTGCCAATGCCCACAAAGGGGGCGCGCCCCACAGTTTGAGAATCTTTGTTATACTCCGATAGTCTTATGTATGTTTTTAATACTTATCCGATAGTCTTCTGTTAATGTTTTGAAAAGAAATGGCGCTCTGAAAAACTAATTTTTTCTTCTAATTAAAGCAAAAATATAATAATTAAATATTACAAATGTTTAACTTTTCTTAATCTATAGAAAAGTTGATGTCCCAGATGTTCATTGAACCAACTACTGAAAGAAGATAGCTTTCAGTCCTTTAACGCAAAAGAGCTCTTTCTGAACAAAGATCCGAAAATTTCTATTATTGGTTTTCCATTTTCCTCCATGCGAAGGTGCAGAGAAATGATTCAGAGTAACATTTGCGGGAAAGAGAGGTAAAGATTTTGATACAGAGTTATCCTAAATGGCCGCTTTGGTCAAGTTTCTGTTTTTTTATCTGTGACTGAAAAAATATCTGCTCTTTCAAACTATATTTTATTGATACTTTTCAACAGTGAAAAGAAACATTTTCAAGTGAAGAATATATTTTATGCTAGAATTGGATTTCTTTTCGATTTCATATATATATATATATATATATTTTAAACAGACATCACCAGCCCTTTTGTTTTACTTTGAAAAAATTTGAAATGAAGATATTATTTGGACTGGAGGATCTTTGATAATATATTTAACATTTAAAATTGCACGTATTGTTTTATATTGTTATTCGAAAAATATAAATAGTGAGCATGCAACGTAATCAAATTAAATCAAAGCTGTGAGAAAGCATTTCGTGATATTCTATTATTTTAATTTACATTATAAGAGCTAAATGTAAGCCATTAGTGAATTATTAACATTGTACACAAAATTATATGATCAACATTCTCACAGTACAAGATATTTCTTTTAAATATCTCACTCGATTTATACACAGTTACTTGGATCAAAATACTTATTCTAAATTTTCCCTCAACTGTTACAGAATTCAAAAAGTTCTCCTCATGGAAATAAAAAAAACAATGCTTTTTGTGCTGCTGACCAATAAGGACGGCTTACTGTTACAATAAAATATGCATCATGTACAACATATATTAACACACAGAAAAAAAAAATCTATTCCTTTAGAGTAGGATGATTTTAACTAAAGCATATTATGTATGTATAATTTTTTATAGATTCATTCTGACTTAACGAACTGCCACATTTTGAACTTATTTTTAAAAAGTATATTTTAAAAACACATCTTAACTCAGAGTTTCTCAAATTGTGGGGCGTGCTCTCTAGGGGGGCGTGATAATCTTACTTGGGGGAGGGGGAAATTATATCGAAAAGTCAAAAATAAAATATTTCAAAATATTATTAATTTAATAAAAGGAAGCAAAAAACAAAATTCATTCACGTATTATAAAAAATTAAAATAAATATTTGCATTTATAAATGTATCAGTACTGCACAATGTATTTGATAATCAATTTAACAATGTTAAGTTAAGAAAAAGTTTAATAATGATCCAGTGCCCCATGGGCTTGTCCTATATAAAATTACTAGCTGGTTTACCCGTTCTTGGCATAGGTGAGTTGAAAAATTAAACAATACAGATTGTGAAGGATAAATAAGTTCTTAAAAAGTTCTTAATGAGTTAATTTTACTTGAATTGCAAATTAAAAAGACCACGCGAACCATATTTGTTAAATTGCTTGAAAACCATATTTGTCAAATTCAAAGGTTGTTTTTTGAAAAAACACCTTCCTAAGCTAATCTCTGCTCAGCAAAAGTAACACATTGTTGCAAATTTTGTGCAATTAACGCTTAAAATAGTGTAAATAATTTATATCTATATGTGTAATATGTTAATATTATTTTCTGTTGTATTTATTTTATGTTAAAATTGTAAATTTCACAAGAAATGTCGCTCCTTACATTATAATAGCGATTCAATGTTAACGCTGCGAAATGTTGTTGATATAGCCAAATTGGCATCATTTTAAGCCACTACGTTGGCAACTCGGCGATTGATTGAAAAGTGCAGATGTCGCTTTGCTGTGACGCCACCTGGTGAGGAACTGCAACAAAGAGGATGGGACAAAAACCTTCTAAACAAAAAATACATATACATGCCAATTTTCATAGTGATTGGTTGAACGGTGTTGGAGTGAAGCGATGTTATATATACAAACATCAATTATCATTACGAAAGAATGCTTTTGAGAAGGTCATTATATTCTCCGACAACATTTCTGCAATACAAGCTGTGGCACCTCTGAATTTTTCAGACTCTATTAGAATTAAAAACTGTAAAGAGAATCTTCGACTTCTTTTGACCTTAAAAAAGAATATTATTTTATAATGGGTTCCTTCCCATTGTGATATCAACGGAAGTAGGAGGATTTTCTAGCTAAAAAAAGGCACTGACATTTTAGAGTACTTTCAGAGAGGAATCTGGTACTGTTCTACAAACAGAATTATTAAAAATAGAGTGAAAAAAATCTATGCAAATTATTTAAATGAGCAAATTTCAGATATCTCGGCAGGAAATGCTTAATGAGATCACAAATCACCAGAGACGAAATGTGGTTCACGCGTTCAGGCTGAAAACTGGTCATGACTGCATTGCGGTTCACCTTATAGACTACAGACCTTATCACATGTACACGTATTTGGAACAATTTTCCTTGAAAGCAAAAATTCTGAACAATTTCAACCTAGTTGCCTTATCAACGGCTCCCAACAAATTTTAACCAGTGAGCTGAAAAAATTGTTCTAAATAAAAGTTGCTTGAAATTCCAGATAATGGCTTTCTTCGGTGCCCTACGTCATAAACAAAATGGCGGTAAAGAGGGCTGCATCGACTTCGTCAAACGCATCGGACATGGCGTATAATATTTTAAACAAAATGGTGCTCCATTTCTGTTAATGCCGTCAAAAAAAGCGTGAGCAAAACAGAAGAAATAATATTGGATGTTTGTTTTCCGAAGCAAAAAAAAAAAAAAAATCGACGAGTAATATTTTAATGTGGAGATGGAGCGTGAATGACTTCAGATCATGTCGTTTTGTTTACGGTAACCCTTCACCCTCAGCTATGTGAAAAATCTGGCGAAACGATTGCTCCAAATATGCGTGTGTGATACTGACTTGAAGGGGTGTTTCACTCTCATAACTGTGTTTTCTGCAGGGAGAATTCCCTAACGAAAGCTGAGCACCTGGAGATTTACCCTACCTGGTAACATCTACAATAGATACTGGAAGGCTAGATAGCTGTTACAAGCTCTGAAATTCGACTTTCTGATGGTGTTTATGCTTCTGTTTTTTTTTAAATCTTTGCTTAATTGATCCTAATTTGTTGTTACTTGTGGGTTTGAGCAGAATGTTTTCACTCCAGTGAATGATGTATTCATCAAGTGCTGCAGCTAGAAATAAAAAAAAATAGGATAGCGAAATAAGTATTATTTTTATTTTAGGAATTTCCTTTTTAGGAATTCTACATTTATCTTGTGCAGTAAACGCATAAATTATATTTTTGCTCCCGTATGAGACTGAGCTTATTTCTCTGTCATAATTTGAATATGCTTAATTGTTTTGCTTTTTATTGTGCTTTGTAAGTAAGTTACTTTAAAATAACTTTTTCTTTTAATTAAAATAACTAAGTTCGCTTATAACATTCAGTGGATATTCCTAAGCCCAGGCTCATTAAATAAGTTTTCATTTAACCTTAAGAGAAATTACATAACATATCATAATTAATAAGCGTAAATAAAGCCATGTCTGCAATGATTCAGATGTTTCTTTACTCCGAACTAATACATATGTAAAAGAATATTATCTTGGGAATTATTTCCCATTTTACTTTCCATATTTAAAATTGAAGCTCTTTAAAGTTTAGATATGCACCTTGGTTATTTTTCATATCGAACTTTCGTTAATCCAGCCAACTTAGAGAAGGGATTTTCAACCTTTTTTTCTGCGGTAAACTTTTAACAATTCCAAAGTTTGGAAGCACAATAACAATAAAATAAGTTTCCATGGATTTTATTTATCTATAATACACAATGTAAACACAATGTAATAATTTAGAATATTAAATAAAATAATTTGTACGACATACACATAAAAATATTTTTTTTAAAACATTTTTTACAAATCAATTATAATAATACATTTAATGCAAAATATGAGCTTATCTACACTACTGGCCACCGTAATTGCAACACCCAGAAGGAAGCACGCAAATAACATGAAATTCAAAACATGCATTAGCGGAGGTGAGATATGCAAATGATTAGAACTTCAGCGCAGACACACATCACTCACGCCTGTATCACCACCTGAAAGCGGAATTTAAGGCTTAGAAATTTCGACGATTTCAAGTTCGGCAATTGTGTTTTTCTTGTGGTCTTTTCAAAAAACGATCAGATATGCTTCGTAGAAAACAGCGATCAGTTTTTGATCAAGTATCCGAACCGAGTTCAACAGAGGAAAGATAGTGGCCTACCGAGATTGTGGATTATCTTTCAGGGAAATCGGTAGTCGTGTTGGACGAAACCAAACAACTGTAATGCGAATATGTGACCATTGGATGCAGGAGGGTACGACGGACCGACGTGGTCGATCGCATCCACCTCAGTGCACCACTTCACGTGAGGACAGGCAAACTGTGCACATGACAGTGACGGATCACTCAGTCATATCACGAATCATAGCACAACACATTGAGTCTGTAACGCATCATTCAGTGTCTGCGCGTATCATTCGACGACATTTACAGCAGAGTGGTCTGTCCGCAAGACGTCCATTGCTTGGTCTACTCTTGATGCAGAAATACAGACGTCTCCGCCGCCAGTGGTGCGATGAAAGAAGTAAGTGGGCGGCAAATGGAATGAAATTGTCTTTACTGACGAGTCACGCATCTGTCTGCCACACCACGATGGTCGGATTCGAGTCTGGAGACACCGTGGAGAGAAGATGCTGAAAAGCTGCTTTATGCACCGCCACACTGGTCCTGCACCGGGTATTATGGTATTGGGCGGTATTTGATATCACTCTCGCACTCTTCTAGTACGCATTGCCGGTACTTGAAACAGCCAGCACTACATCCCCGAGGTGTTGGAGCCAGTTGTCTTTCCTTACCTTCAGGGTTTGGCCACAGCCATATTTCAACATTATAATGCGCTACCAGACGTGGCATTGTCCAAAGGTTCTTCGTCAATCATCAGATTGAATTGCTTCCCTGGCCGGCTTGCTTTCCGGATCTTTCGCCGATATAAAACACGTGGTCCATGGTTGCTCAACGATTGACCCAGATTAAACCCCCAGCTGCCCCACCAGATCAATTTTAGCAACGTGTGGAAGCTGCTTGGTCTGCTGTACCTCAAGGACGCATCCAAAGTCTCTTTGAATCAATGCCGAGGCGTGTGGCAGCGGTGATCTCCAACAATGGCGGCTACTCTGGCTACTGATTCTGGCAGGAACCACACTTCACAGAAGTCTATAAATTTAATCATTTGATACTTGGTCAACATGTTATCTACAAAATAAATTTTGTTGTGCTATCTCTTGTCTTTCTTGGTGTTGCATTTACGGTGGCCAGCAGTGTATTTTTGATAATTGCGTTTATATTTAATCGTAAAAATGATAATATCACTGTCATTTCGTCATCTATAATCAAAAGTCTGATTTTTTTCATATTTATTATAATTCTGAAAATACGAAGTCACGCAAATAAGATGCAGAAAATTGTAACAGTATTATGAGATAATTGCCAGTAATTTTAATCCAAAATGAACTAATTGACTTTTGCGAATATTTTGAAATTAAATTTTGATTATTTCAGAGTGGAATGAGTTTTTCCTCTTCATTCAAATTTAATACATATACAAATGTATCCGTTATTACGAATGGATTTCAAGCCCAATCATCCTTTTATCTACAAAAATATAAGTTAAAAATACCAAGAATATCCTTAGTTTATTTCTATAAAACGATTCAATGATTCAGTGTTCTGGATTTTCTTAGAGTATAATTAATAATTTTCAGAAAATTTGGCCCCACATTTCATCAAATTGGAGGCACACAAAAGTGCCGGGGCACATTAGTTGAGAATCTCTGACTTAGAGTCTTAATTACTTAAAACTAATGAGGTTGTATTATACATATTGATAACACATGCTATTTTTCAAGCCTTTGTTTCTAATTACTATTTAAATGCAGAATTCAATTCTTGTCAGTTTCATATTTAAAACCAGATCTTAAAATTCTTTTAAAGAGAAGAAAACGTAAATAAATGTAAATTCTGAATTTGAATTGTAGTGAAAGTTTTTTTTATTGTAAAAGATCTTGCAACAAGTATGTAAAAATATTAATAAAACACACACATATATACTGTAAGACAAAGAAAAATAAAAAATACGACTCAATTCACTAACTAATTACGAGATTTTCCAACTATTACATCAACTAAAAACACAAGTGTTGCTTTTGTTGGGTACATATACGCTAAGAACACGGGTGTTGCAGAAATAGACTCCAAAGGTGATTGCGAGGGCGTGATAGATAAAAAAAAATCCCCTTCATGAACTATTGGATCTAAACGCTTGAAATTTGGCAAGCACGTTCTCAGTTATATATTACCCCCTAAAATTACTAATTGCAATTTGAAGATGACAGTTTATCTTAATTTATTAGTGTTAACGTAACTTATTTTTAACTACCATTATAAAGTGATGGATGTAAAGGGTGTTATATTCATGAAGCATGTTCTTGCTGACGGGTACTCCATTTATATTACATTTAGACGCTTAATTAGGTAGGGCACGCAAATACAAATATAAATCCTGACAACACTTACTGAAGAAAAATGGCGAATACAAGCAGAAACAGGCAAATTTTCCCTGGAATGGAGGTTTATACACAAAGCTCCAACCGGAAGTTTTAAAACTCGCATGACTTCCGTGGGTGCCTCTTGCGATTGGTGGACGGCTGTCGTACGATGTGGTTATATAATGACTACTCTAAATTCGTTGATTACACAGTTTAAACGTGAATTATTGCACACACACTCATATATATATATTTATATATATTACAAAAATATACAAAAAATAGTTATAAACCTAAGATAACTATAGTCATGATAGAATAGTCTTAGCCACAGTAGTAATATATATATATATATATATATATATAAATATATATATAAAAAAAAAAAAAAATAAAAATAAAAATATATAATAAAATATATATATATATAGTACTACTGTATATATATATATATCTATATATAGTACTACTGTATATAGTATATATATATGTATATATATATATATAAATAATATAAGTTATAAAAAAAAAAAAATAAATATATATATATATATATATATAATTTATTTTTAATGTTTCATTAATTTTTGTTTCTCTAGTAGAGAATAACTATATATATTTATATAGTTATTAATTCTCTACTAGAGAAACAAAAATTAATGAAACATTAAAAGTAAATTATATATATATATATAGGACAGCTTATATATAAAATAATATATATAAAAGTAAGGTTGGTTTAACAAGTTTTGTAGTTTATATATACACATACATGTGTTTTTCTCTGCGTGTGTAATATCCTTGTTACTCGTTACACATTAGAGATAATAAATTTCCTTGATAGCGACATATTTAATACACTTTAATATATTGTGTGTGTGTGTGTTGTAAAGTTTATTACATAAATATTATATCTTTGCAACTAATGGTCGTTTATATGTGCTTCATGCAGGTAACAGCTGGCAGGCATATACATTAAAGGTTGCTATGCGGAATATTGATTTGTAAAAAGATTTATCATTATCGGAAATGTAAATACTCGCTCAAATATTTCATTCACTGCGTAAAAATTCTCATATTAATGCCTCTTTGAAATCTCAATGACACACTTGTAATTCTCAGAGGAATTGCTACTGTGAAGGATTTAAAATGTTCAATAAGTATTATTTTCGTTTTAAAACTTTTTTATCTGTCAGATAATTTTTTTATCGTCAGTTAACGAAAAAGCACAATAAACATTCTTAAAACATCTTCTAAATTGCTGCTGTAGAGCTTGAAAATTTCATTTGAAAGCACTTTTCCTTTTGAGAAGAAATCAAATTTATTACAAGAAAATTATTCTCATCAAAAATTTTGCATATTTAAGTGCCAAATATATTTGTGAATGTTAGAAAAACTTTATCAGTATGAATTAAATAGAATTTATTTTTATATAAAAAATTAAATACATTATTAGAGTTCTTATTTTTTAAAAAAATGGATTCATTAAAATATTTTAGCTATAAACACCGATCGGAACCCCAGTGGCTGATTGGTTGGTGCATCGCTCTTCCACCACTCGGGTCCGAGGTTCAAATCGGGTTGAGCAAGGTTGACTCAGCCTTACTTCCCTTCAGTGGGTCAATAAATGAGCACCAATCTTTTTTAGGAACTTAACACTGGGGGTTTCGCGTCAGACTGGCCACCTGAACGGAACATCTGCTCATGAACCTCAGGGCCCAAGGTCACCTATACTGAGTTGAGCACAGTTGGTCATGGCCCTCGTCATGGAGCTAAATTATGAACAACTATCATTTCTCCCCCCTCTATTGTGATTCTAAAGAGATTCCTTTCATTACTTTTAGAATAATTCCTGAAGAAACAAATCGAATTATAATAAGACTTACGGAGGATTTAAAAATATTATCTCAAATGTGATTATGAAAAAAATTGAACACTACTCCTATTTCATGTTTTAAAATAACTATTTTCACTTCTTTCTTAATAATATCGTAACATTTAATGATTTTAAAATTATTGAATATTAATATTACTTTTAGAAAGCTGTATTATGTTATGAGAACTTGTTAATATAATTATCTATTACCTTTATAAAACAGAAAATTACATCTGAAACTTCTGAGAACTGTTTGAATGTTTGATAGAATTTTATTTTAATTAGATTTTAACATGTTTTTTTTTATTTCATTGTAAAAACGTACTCTTCAATTTGTACATTTCAATATTTTCAGTGTATGTTTAAGAGAAAATTTTATGAAAAACCAAACAGTCAACTAATAATTATTGATGACCGCATTTCAAAATAGTTTTTGCTAAACTATTTTGTTTTTCTTTTAAATTCACTTTTTCTTTCCGAAGAAGAATTCTTGACTGAAGAAGAAAAATTTCGACACTCTCACTACATTTTGACATTTTTTACATACAATAAAACATATTGTCTTGTAGAGAAGGAGTGAGTGAGTGAATATTAACGTCGCACTATTCAGTTACTTGCTGTAGAGAATAATCATTGATATATCAGGTGTCGAAGAGTATGGCTACATTTTCAAGAATTAATTACAAATAATAGAACAAAGATATTCATTTACAATTTTTTGGTTCCATAAAGAAGGTACCAAAGTTGTTTTATAATATTTTATTGCCCAATTTCAATGTGCGCACTAATAGTTGCGAGTAACACATTGAATCTGCAAGAGATTTCTGGCCACGTTATGTGAAGCATTGCAGCATGAGTACCCTAAATGGGCGATGTAATTCGACTTTTCATTTCATCAGTGTTACGAATTGGAGATTGATATAAACAATGTTTTTCTAGTATCTCCACAAAAAGTCTAAAGCTGTTATGTCTTTGAGATCTAGGTCACCGTAGTACTGGACCTTCTCTTCCCACCCATCAATCAGTGAACTTTTCATCTAAAACCTTTCACACACACACGCGCGCACACAACACACACACACACACATTGTGGGGAACTCATTTTGAAATTGATACGAAAATGTTGCGGAAAGTGGATTTCTTTATTTTATGGTTGTTTTTGAAAGCGTTGTCACATACGTTTCAGACACCAAATAGTAAAATTTCAAAATAAAATGAAAAATAACCATTCAAGTACATACGAGAAAAATATAGTTAAAGTTTCATAATGTTTTAAATTATTTATAATTTCTTTATTTCTTTATTAAAGAAATCTTAGACAATAGTGCTCTTTGTCCTTTTCCTCTAGATAGATACTCTTATTAAATTTTTGTTATATTGTTTAATTTTGAAAAGTTTTGCAATTTATTTGCTTAGGATAAATAAATTTACTAGGGAACTCAAATTTGTATTCTTTTCTCTGATGTAGATTCGAGAATAAGTTTTAGGCGATTTAATCAAGTTCTGCTTTTGAAAAGTAATACTATTATGAAAACGAAAGAAATGTCTGAAAGGGATAAATATTTTTATTAATTATGAAATTAAATATTGTATTATATATTAGAATAGAAATCTCTTAATTTGAATAAGTGAGATAATATTAAAAAAAATCAAAGGCTTTAGTGATGTTTTATTTTATTTATTTATTTGTCAAAAAGAAGTTTTATATCAAAAACATCAAATACAAACAATGAAAACACAAAACCTTTATTTGCTGTTAATCAGAAAAGTTTTAAAAAATATTTCTTACAGAGTAAAACAGTTTATACTATACTTTAACATAGGTATAGAAGCATCCCTTTTTTATTAACAAGACATATTTTGTAATTAATTAAAAAGGAATATTTTTTTTAAAAAAAATTGTGTTCTTCTCTAAGAGGTAAGATTTATAAATCACAGAATTCCTTCGTATGATTTAACAATAGAATTTTTTTTCATTCAAGAATTTTTCTTAAAAGTCTATGACCAAAGACTCAAATATTAAATTACTATAAGAAGTAATGAAGCATATTCTATGGTAATCTAAATTATATTTTTAAAAATATATTCATATATATTTTGAATTTACTCTAATTATGCATATAAAATGTTTTGATGTATTAATATTTCTGTAGGCAAGGACTGAATAATTAGTATTTTGTATAAACTTTTTATATCATTATCCTACTGAATCATTCCCCTTTCATGAACTATTATTAAATATTCACCTTCTTAATATAAATGGTTATTTTTTTCATTTTTATTTTTACTATAAATCCTACTCTTTCCAATTGCTTCGATAGAAAAGGATTACTTTGTTTATGATATCCAAATATATCTTACCAAGTGTAATGAATTTCATATTATAAAGCACTACCTTCATAACAATATTCGAATCCCGTTCTGTTCAATTCAGTGAAAGATAAATTAGTCATACACACGTTATGTATCGTAATGAATTTTGAAGTTTGCCAATTCTGTTTCAAGTACAATTGGATTCGTGAAATGAAGCTTTGGATTCAGAGAAGCACGCATAAATATTTTAAAATTGGAAATTGTAGCTAGATTAATTTTAGACCCAGATTGGCATGCGATATATTATTGGAACAGCACCAACATATTGAATTATGCTCACAAACACAACAATGGAATTATTTTACAATATTTGTTTTGGATATACAATAATAGCAAAATTAACCATTAAAAAATCACTTTAAACTCTATTATGTAATTGTAGCATTTTTTTCAACGTTATATACATAGATGTATACATAAACGTCTGCAAAATAAAATTTAAACAACATTTAAATGCGATGTGCGACACAAAAAAAACCCCAAGATTAAGTGTACAGCTTTAAAAAGGAGTAGAGTTGGCAACAACTGTTTTGGTGACGTCATCCAAAAAACCTCCTCTAACCATGTGGCCAGTTTCGACCTAACCGATCGCTCTAGTTAGGACTACTGTATCATTGAGTGATCATGTACAAATGCATTTCGTCGGGAAAATGTCTAATGTAAAAACTGAAAAGCAAATCAACATCAAGTGTTTCTTGTGAAACTTAAGAAATTAGTCACGGAAACATTTCCAATGTTAACTGAGGCTTATGGAGATGAAACTTTGTCTCGTGCATGTTTGTTAGAATGACATAAGTGGTTTCCAGGGGGAAGGAGCAGTGCGGGAAATGATGAACTCGCTGAGCGCCAAGGTGAGCGATTACTGACTAGAACATTGCCAAAGTTCGTGATGTGATCCAGGGTGACCGAAGATAAAGTGTTCGTGTAGTGAGAAACGGAGCTAGTTAACTTGGATGAGAAAGCTATTCGGTGGATTTAAACTAACGATTTACATATGAGGAAGGTTTATGTGAAGGTTGTTTCAAAGTTTTTTCCAATGATTAAAAACAGTGCCGTGAAAAGGCATGTGTGTGGACATGTCAGAACACATTGCAAATGAGCCAAATTTGTTGAAATCTGTTGTAACATATGATGAGACATGGATTTTTACCTATGATCTAGAAAGTAAGCTCCAGTCGATGCAGTGAAAGTTTCCTGGGTTCTCAAGACCCAAAAAAGCACGCTTGTCAGAAACAAAATTAAAGGTAATGTTAATTGTCTTCTTAAACAATTATGGATAAGTAATGATTGAGTGGGTTTCCAGTAGTCAGATTGTTAATCGACACAACTGTACATTGAAGTACTAAAAATACTTCGTGAAAAAAATTTGGAAAAAAGCCCTAGTTGTAAATTGATGGATGTGTATTGCACCAGGACGATGCGCCCGTTCACACGGCCCTATTTGCCAAGCAATTTCTGAGCAGCAAAATTATTATTATGATGGGACACCTCTTTATTCAGCTGATTTGACGCCAAGTGACTCTTTTCTTATTTCCTACAGTTAAATATTTCTTAAAGGGAACTCATTTTACCTCAGTTGAAGAGGTACAGACGAAAACGGAGAATCTCCTGAGGGGCCTTCGAAAACTCTTGTTCCAGAACTGTTAGCAGCAATGGCAGAATCGGATGCGGAAGTGTGTGAATGCGGAAGGGGAATTTTCTGAAGGTGAAAATGTGGCAAAGAACTGATTCTGTAAGTATAATAATTATTTATTGGACCAGTCTCGTTTTTTTTGTGTCACATTCCATAATTTTGAATGTCTTCATAAAAGAGTAAAGTCTCTGATAAGTATAATATAATTATATTTTTATAAAAAAATATCTGTAATGGTGCATTACTAAAAGACATATCTGTTTCCTGGATTTTATATGTACATGTATAATTTAATTACATACGTGGATTTTAATAAAAATATTGGTTTTTAATATAATTTTTATTCTGATCCAATCCCGTAAATATCTTATTTTTAAATCGTACAAAACAAGATTTATTTCTTTAATTTTAAATTCATTTATACGTTTTGCTTACTGTACACTAAGTCAACAATATATTTGTGTGTTTTTGTTTAATTATATAATGAATAAAAGTAGAATCAATAAACTAATCTTCAATTTTGCTGTTATAAATTACCTGTTTGTGATTGAGCTCTAATGAGAGCAGTAATTACAAAAAAACTTATCGCATTCACCATTCTATTATCAATCCTCTCTATCAATAACCTGAAGTGGAGGACTTATATAATATCTTGAATTTCTTAGGATTTCAGATTGTAGCAGGCTATCTAGTAAGTTACCTTCATAAAACTTTTTTCCCCTAATGGGCTGCATATATGCAACTAAGCCTTCGCAGGCACAGCAAGTCCCTAAATGTGAGAGACATTTCATGATGGCTCCATGTAGTGGACTCTCACTACCAAATTCAGACGCTTGAATTAATTATAATTCAGGCTCTCCTCGTATGCTAAATATTGCCGTGATTTAACTTTGCCGAGAGTACCAGAACGAAATTGATACTCAAGGGATTTCTTACATGCCACCTAATCATTTGATGTGCGTTTCTATGAGTTATCTAACTAGGGGTATTATCCTTTAAAGTTTAAATGAAAATTTAACTCTCGCCCTCTTACGGGGAAACGAGATAGTGAGTAAAAGTGTGTATGTGAGAGAGAAGGAAGTTAATTGCTAATTATCAAGTGGTTAGCTGTGTTCGTAGTATGAGCAGAGTTTTATAGATTCAATAGAGGAGTGAAAAGTTATAGATTAAGTCAGCTAATCAATATATAGCATGCACTCAAATATTTACTTTGAGAAAAATTATACGTTTGGGAAATTCTAGGGACAAATCTCATTGAGCGTGCGATTCGGTTTGTTTATTCAAAGCAGATAATCCTTTGCTTTGCTAGAGATTCTGAATTTGGAGTGTTTTCAATATCTTAAGGTTTACAGATAAGTAGGTCTTTGCTATTTAACAGTTTTTATACTGTGTATACCTTGAGTATGCTTTATATTTAATATAAAATTACTGTGATTATTTTTATATGTGAGAATTTTCCATTGTTTTATGTCTTGTCGATTTATTGTAATGTCAGGTCACAATTGTTCGAGTGCGGAATCTCATTAGATTTCGGGTGTAAAGAGAAATTATGTCGACTTTTTTTTAAAAAAAGATTTTTTCAATTTTTACTTAAAATTTAATTTAAAATATAATATCCTTAGTTACAACAGTCTGCCAGTGTAATGGCAGCATATCTAACCTCCTTAAAAAGAAGTCATTCGTTCTGGGTGCAAATAATTTTTTTGCTGCCATTTGGATACCCTAGTAATTTATATATTCATTACCATCAAGAAAGTTTTGCAACAACCTGAAAAGATGATAAACAGGTGGTGCCATAACAGAAGAATATGCAGGTGAGGTAGAGTTTCTCAAACTAACTCTGCAATATGTTGTGTGGTTTTTCTTCCCACGTGTGGTTTGGGGTTGTCACGATGAAGAAGTACACATTTTCTTTTGGCCATAGAGGGACGTTTACGTTAAATTTCTTTATTTAAAACATCAAAGAAATGAAAAGTAACAATTAGCATCAACCGTTTCCTTTTTTTCAGCAACTCATAGTGAACTATACCAGTGCTTCTCAAAGTTTCAATATTTGCGACCTAATTTTTAATGGTAATTTTCATCATGCCCTCTTCTCTATACTATGACAATGTATCGAATTCAATAATAATGGGCTTTGACTCTAAAGCTACAATACGACTTTAAATATAAACCGTGCAAATTATCAAGGTAAGTATTAGATTTTTTGTATATGACAAGCCCGTGGAATAAATGATGAGCATAAAATTTATTCTAAACTGAGTATTGATAAGATACATTGGGAAGTATTAATACATGTATACGTATATTATATCAGTGAAATTATGTATTTATTTTTTATTATGTCAAAATATAAATTTTCTTTTGCTTCCTTTCAGTAAATTAATATATTTTTAAAAATAATCTTTTATTTTTGACTTTTCGATATGCTCACGCTCCCCTGGTAGGATTATTACGCCTCCCTAGGGAAGCGCCCCACAGTTTCAGAAACGATGGACTATACCCTTGCGGTCCTACCACCAACACAACATACCTTTCAAATACTCGGTAGTTACAGATGCGGAAGGTGTTGTTTCCCCTTTGTAAACATATGCCTTTTTTCTGACCACGTATTTATATACTATTCACAGTGCTTCCTATTCACTATTTACAAGCTGTTATAAAACCGTTCCCTTTTGTGACGAACAAGATTTAAGGAACATATCGAACTTCTGTCCATTAAAATTTTTTCGCTTAATTCGTGGGGACCCAAACAGAGAGTTTGAACGCGAAACGATGCTTTTCAATGCAATCTAAAGCAGCAAACTCATTAGTCCAAAGCTTAAAGCCCTCTTTTTGTGCATTTGCCCTGATCATGCTGCATATCACTTCGTCACTGACTTCTGATGAGCTTCTTGATTTGGCTTCATGTTTAAAAAAAACACCCGAAGGAAAATTTGCAAATCATCTTTGGCATGTTTTTTAGTAGTTACTGCGTTCTCTAAAAACACAGCACACAAGGTTTTTCTTGCTTCTTGTTAAGAATAGACAATACACATAAAATTGCATGTGTTCAAGAACGACAAAACTTTCCCTTATACCCAGCAGAAAAACAGATTTTGGTGGAACCGCACAAAGGCAATTAAGTAAATTACAGAAATAGCAGTTATATTCCAGAGATTGTCAAATTATTGTACTTTTTCTCCCGCTCTACACTTTAATTACTTTTATATTAGCACATAATTAAGTGTTTTGAAAAAAAAATTTAATATGAAAAATTATTTTTCAAAAAAGATACTAAAAAATTGCTTATGAAAAATATGTATTTTTTATTCACAACCATGCTTCTACGATGATAATAAACATATGATTTCTTATTTATTGATTTAAACTCTAACGTCAAATCTAATATATTATTGCTTATACTATTTAAATTCCAATTATATTCAATTCAATTATTCGGTATAAAACAGCACTGACATTTTATTTCATTAAAGGTGAAAAACATTTAGTGACTCCCATTACAAAAAAGAGGCGAAAGTCTGATTAAAAGTTTTGATAAAATATACATAACACACGCAAATATTTTTCAAATTGCATGTATATTGAAGACATCTTGTTATGATACATATTTAGCTCATTTTGTATTTTAACTACTAAGGTAAATGCACTAGAATAGAATAATATGTTTAAACAATGAAAGGGCCATACAATAATGAAAAAATAAGTATATTGGATAAACAGTCATATAGGAGAGAAAAGAAAAATTATGATTTTTTTCAAAACAATTTTTTTAACCATAGTTTCTTGTAGATTTTAATCTTACTATATTCATCACAAATTGATGAAATTTATAAGACGTTGGTTCATTCATCCTGACATGGACATCAACTGTTACGCATCGTTTATCAGTTTCAGAAATATCAACCTGTAGGATTTCTACTGACGTCTTCTAAAGCTACTGGGGTCTTCCATCACGCTCTACATGTGTTTTATGGGCGAGATATTAAATGATTTTGTTGATAAAGTACTATATTTTTTCAAACTAGAAGATAACGTATTTATACTTTAATCTAAGTCCCACCTTTTTCAAAGTTAATGCTACTGAAAATCCAGTGCGGCTTAGAATCAAAGGAAAAAACCATTGGATGTGGCATTTAGAGCAATTATAGGTTCATGTTTGTATTTAAAAGTTTATAATACTGGTAAAAAAATTAATTTTTCACTTTTTATTAGTTTTCATTTGAAATTTTTTTTTAATTTTGTAAAATTGAATATCAACTTAACCTTACTTTTCATTTTTCGCAAATATTTATTGAGAACTTGGGATGCGGCTTAGAATCGATGGTGGCTTAGATTCAAATAAATACGGTAATTTATAATAGACCCATGATCGTAAACATGGATATCCAAATTCATCTGTTTGCCAATCGCTGCACACTGCCAGAATAATAATTTGTAAATACATTTTAAGGACAATTCTGCAACATTCCTTTTCTGCCATGCCCGAGAAACGTTTCAACATAACATACCGCAAGGTTTCACTTGATTTTGATTTGTCTTTAATTTTTTTTAACTCTTCCTTTTTCAGGTAGACCACGTGATCGCTTCCCTATAGAGAGCATTAAGTACTTTGTAAGAAAATGACTTCATCTATCCCAGAATATTATTAGTTTAAACCACACAACAGAGAATTTGACACGAATAAGACGATACATTCCGGGAATTCGTGACATTACCCGGAAATTTTATCAGTTTTTATCACACAGGTGACGGCTGGTATCCAGGCGAGAGGTGGAAAAACTTTAATTAATTTCCTTCCTTTGTAGTAATAGAATTCTGAAATCAAACAACTCAATTGTACTGAAATGGTAATGTATTTTTTTTTTTGCATAATCATCTTTTACACGTAGCTTTGTTTCAATTTAAGGATTCCTTGATGGAGCGTCGATTTCTGCCTGAGGTTGCGAATTATTCATTGAGGTTTTTATGTAACATTAAAACATTCCTCCCAACTTGAATGTAATTAGATAAACACACCATAAGACCTACTATGTGTGTTTGAAGTAGGATACTAATTAATTAAAATATTTCCGTAATTTTTCAAAATCTTAATTTTTAAAAAATACAATTAAAATAATGTCGTTCAGATAAGAAAATGATCTTTTATTTCTATTTTCTTCGACCGCAAAACAAGAGATTCTGTTAATTTCGATGCTCACTGTTTTCTCTCAGTGGTTTGAGGTATTAAATTTGATTTCGCATATAACAGCTGGGTCACAGAAATGAAATGTCAGAGTTTGAGTCAACAATGTGAGGCCATGTAATCAATTAAGCTGCATATAATGAAATACATAATTTTTTTAAAATTAAAAATAAGTATTTCGTTATTGTTATTATTATATGAGTTATATTGGTCTAAATCAATCTCATAAGAATATTTTTGAATATAAAAGAGAAATGGGTTATTTTTTTCAAAATAAAATACATTTTACAAAAATTTGGAATTAAATATACATAATTATTACGTAATTGTTTTCCTTAGCTAAAGCCGTTCCTCACAGACGAAATTATAATTCCTATTTTAAAATTGCTTTTTAGAGCGTTTTTCACGTAGTGGAACAAAAGCGCTATTAGGACACAAATTTCGTCTTCGTCTTCGTTCCATATTTTGTCGTACCTTTTTTTCAGCGAATAAGCAACTAATTGACTTTTGGGTTTTCGGAATTTGGTCCCATTTGTGCCCTAGATGAGCCGAATCATATTAAAATTTTCCCATAGTTTTCCCTAATTTTCGAGTTTTATGCCTAGACAAAGAGTTAAGTCACCTTGTCCGGGCTTTTGTAGCTTCTGTTAAAAAAAATTTTTTTTTGCTTTTTTATAGTGCTGATACAGATTTGTGTCATTATTTCTTTTCAGCTCAATAGTAGTACATTTAGAGGAGTGGTACAGTACTACTTTCTGTTAGTAAAAAGTTCATAGTTGCATTATTGTAAAATACAACATGTGAAAAACGCGCTAAAATTACTTGGCCATGCCAATGATTGATGTCTTGTTAAATAATTTCATCTCAGTAAAACTGAAGAACTTATAGATGATCAAGAATGAGAATTCTTGCATCTTTTTCTTATAATCGTAGTTAAAAAATAAAATAAGTAAATAAAAAGAAATCCAGAAATGCATTGATGCCAATGCAAGATGAACAAATTAAAACAATATCCCTTTCAATCAAACAATTCAATTAGTGTGTAAACTTGTGTGTGATTTCAAGACTCCCGTTGTGGGAAGCAATCAAAGATAAATAAGTAGCATTGTAAAGCAAATTAAAGTGGTCTAGTTTAGACGCATAATAAAATTTTACCATAATTCATCAACCATATCATATCAGAATCACTTTGAATTAATAGTACTATTCAAAGAGAGAGAGAGAGAGAGATCTTAACAAAGAATAAAACTGAAAGAGACTCAAAATTAATGCAGCGTGAATGGATGAGATGACAGCAATAATTTATGGCTGATATTAAAGAAATTAATTATTTATATACTTAATGCCAGGGTAAATAATTTGATTTTTTCCATTTTTATTTGTAAGATTTTTTTCTTGGCTGTGATTCCAATTGCAATTTGGTAGCGGAAGTGTGATAATGATTTTTTATTAAAAAAATGGAAAAGCAACTCTTAAGACATCTAAATTTTTCTAAAATGTTGTTATACTTTACAGGATATATTTGACTTGTTCATTACTTTCCCCCCTACCATCTGATCTATAATGACTTTTTAAATTCAAACTAATCCTTAGTTAAAATGACTTTTTAAATTCAAACTTAACCTTATTTAAAATAACTTATGTAACTTCAAATAGATGAATTACATGGAACATTTTATCTGTTTTGACAAGATTGTATATTTAGAATTTCAATACTTTTAAATGTGTTGTCAAGAAAGTTTGATTCAAAATCTATTTAATTCAAATCATTCAGGTATTTATTGAAAACTTGTATTAATGTTTAATATTTAATTTGATTTTACCGAATGACTTCTGACTCCATTAAATATTAAAGTATCCGAACACCGATTCAACACTTTTCAGACCTTGTGCCGAATATCTACAATTAAGAGAAAGATAACTTTGACTTTTTTATAAACGGAATATTTATAATCTTCAATTACATTTAATTTGAAATAATTTGGAACTCTATTAAAACATTTACAAAATTCAAATTTTCAAGAATAAAAGGAGATTTAATTTCATGGCATTGAACAAATAAAGTTATTATGGAAATAGAAAGAAAAATACTAAAAAAATCTTATCTCAAATAATTAGCTAACATTTAAATTGTCAAAAACACTTCGTGAAAATGCTCTTTCATGCAATATATAACATAGAATTGTTCAATATCTGATATATTTTCCATATGCTGCTTGATTTATGAATCATATTATTGTTTACTTAACGAAATTTATTGTTATTATTCATAATACTATTGATTTCAGTTAAAATAGTAATACTGTGTAGAAAACTCGGTTCAGAGACAGATTTTGTATTATGCCTGGTTCTAAAAATCTAGATGCATTGATAACCATAATTTAAAGTATTATATATTCTATAAGATATATATTTATATAAAATATTACCTAGTATAGTTTCTGCCTAACTTAACTAATAATGTTGAGCAAACACAATAAGAGATATTTTCAGAAGAAAAAAAAATTATTAAAAGAGAGAAATTGAGTTCAATTGTAAGAATGTTTTAGCCGTTTTATGCATATGCGTTATATATATATATATATTTCACTGTTCTCAAATTACTCAATAATATTTAAACCTGTTACATTAAAACCCACAGTTTGAAAATTTAGATTAATTTTATTTTAATAACCCAGTGTTTTGATATAAATTTTGTTATTCCCTCAAGTAGTTATATAAATAAAATTTTAATATAAAATGTGTAAAAAAGCCTTTTTTTGGTACCTTTGAATACGCTAATAGATATTATCGTCAAATTCAAAAATGAAGGTATTATACGTTAATGTTATTAGAAAAATGTTATCAAATTAATTCTTAAAACTTTTTTATCATAATATTTTGCGATGCGATAATTTAAATAAATTTTCCAACTTGAAAATATTTCTATTACGTATCAATATACAAAATATAGCATACAAATAAATTAGAAAATCTACTTTCTGACTTTATATATATATAATATATATATATATATATGTGTGTGTGTGTGTGTGTGTGTGTGTGTCTGTGTTTTTGTGTGTGTAGAGTTACGGCAATGTGTTCTAATAGGTATAGTTGATAACACTGGCTTTTGGCTAAAACACTAACTTTTAATAACGATCATTGGACATAGGACTAAATCATTATACATGAACGCATGAAGATGAATTGAATCACGTTTAGACAAAACACTTCTGATACTCAACGGTGGTAACAAAGTTCTTAGTACAGTCTGAGCTGAAGTTCAGGTGGTGACAGGGATGTCTTAAGGCATAGGTCAGCTAGGCCCAGTCTCACGGCCTCGGCCACAATGGGGACCTTGTCTCGTTCTCGACCCGGTCTTATCAAGATCATTATTCGAATAATTTCTGCGATGAAATGCTATTTCCAGTTAAACTCTGCAACAAACTAGGCCAATTGCTACATGTGATCACCGTCTTCCACGTGCAGGCCTAGGTCTACCACCATTATTACTGATTCAGTCAAAAAGCGACAATCGGTCGAGCCAATTTGTACGATAGTAAGTCAAACACACTTATTTGTTTCAGTTTTGTAAGAGTGTTCGGCAACGTATGCTATGTACTTTCCACTTTTATGAGTCAAAGTTGGGGCATAGATTTGCGTAAAGGCCCAGGGCCTACTTTTGCTTAAAGGCCCAAGGCTTCAAGAAGTCTTAGGACGTCCCTGGGTGATGACTGACCTACGCGTCACTATAGTTCCCTTCCTGCAGCTGACAGCTGGTCCCTTGACGGCCAGTTCCCACACTTACTCTCCTCTTGTTAGTTCGCTGGTGGCTACGGCAATAACGCCTTCAATCGAAAACTCATATATATATATATATATATATATATATATATATATATATATATATGGAAGAAATTTATATAAAATATAGAACATAACAGGAAATACTTAAAAAAAAATGAAAAATGATTTGTATGAGTACTTAAGATATGTGATACCCAAAATTCGTCGTTTGGGGGAAATGTTTCGAAATTGATTTTATGCTTTTATCTTATAGCCGATACATTTAAGATTCCAAAAGCACTCTAGTTTTATTTCTACGATATTTAGAAGCAAAGTTATAGCATAATTAGTAAACCGGAAACGGAGTTTACAAAACCGGAAGTACACCCCTACTCAAAGTATTTTTAAGATACTGAATTGAAATTTTCAGAACATGTTTTATTTAGTTATATCTGTGTTTTGAATTAAAATCTAATCTCTGTGTATTTATTTGTGTACTTTATTGCTTTTTTATGAAATAAAGCCATTTATTTTTTAAAAAATCGTGTTTTTGCATAAAATTTAACATAATTTAAAAAGATTTTATTCACTTGCGGTTAAATATTATTTGAATACATTCATTAGAATTTTCTGTAAATGCAATTTTTCATCAAAATTTTACTAAAAGTGACAATTTTTATAGTCTATAAAACTCTCCAGAAAGCAGCAAATGTTTTTTTAAAAAAACTCCGAATTAATTAAACATGAAGCTAAAGAGATCTTGACCCACAAATATGGTGAGTTTAAAAAATTTACAATTAGTAGAAAATTTTTTATACCATATTAAAATCTTTAAATGCATTTTCTGAGAAACTATGTTTTTCAATTTTTTGCTTCACGGTAAAGTTTACTATAAGATTTCTTTTTAAGATATTGAATTGAAATTTTCAGAAATTTTTTTACTTAGTTTTATCTCCAGTCTAGACTATAAACTAATCTCTGTGTATATATTTATGAATATTATTGCACTTTTTGTGAGAAAACAACATAAGGTTTTTGTAAAAAATTGAGTTCTTGCATAAAACATGCCATATTTCAAAAACTTTACAAAAGTATCTCACATTTTATAGCTCTTAGCACAGATAGTAATATATTTTATGCACTGTATAAATATTTTTTGAATATTTTAATTAGAATTTTTAATACAAGCCTTACCGTAACTGCAATTTTTCACTAAAATTTCACTCAAAATTCCCAATACATCCAAAACTATTTTTAATTTTGGTGAAATTGTACTTGAATTCCTAATATTATGCCCCATTTCAGATAAAAAAAAGTTTATTTAGTTGAAAATTTATATATTTCAAGAAAAGTGCTCCAAAGCTTGACACATACATTAAAAAATAAATATCAGCAATTTTTTTGAAAATATGATTACCCTTAAAAAGAAACATAAAGTATGTGTAATTCTCTCTTTATTTTTAACTGAGAAAAAATCGATTAAATGGATAAAGACGTTATCATAGCTAACAATTTAAATTAGAGGAAATTCGATTCAGATGATTTTTCTCTCTTGAAATAGCTAATCATTTTATAATTTAAATCATTTGCAAAGATTAATTAACTAAAATACATGTCTATGTACAAAGTACACAGTATTAATAAATCGAAAAGGGCAACTATCAAATTTTGATACCAAAATGATATTTAACAAATTTAATTTTTCGTAGAATATTTGATAAAATTTAGGGTATTAGAAATTTTTTTTCTTAGATATTGTGTTACGCCTAATTTAACGTACATTGTGCTACAACAGAGTTTCTGATTTCCCAGCAAAAATCTTATTCAGGGATTCTGACCCATATTCTAAGTTCTTAAATAGTTTTCATCTGTCTAATAATACAACTTTGAGAGAAAATATTTTAATATATGTTCTGTCTAACAATAACGCTGAATGATTTCATCATATAATCCTTGGTAAATAATTTTTATTACAGTTTTCTTCAAAATTTTAAATATTTAGGATTTAGAAGAACAATGAATATTTGGAAGATATTTTATGCAATGTAAAAACTGTCATTTAGTAACAGAAACAAATTAGCGACATCCGTTACCATTTGTTCCAGATTTTCGTAAATGTGCTTTAAATCCTTTTGTGGACAAGAATGAATGGGGTGTCAGCAGTTTGGACATAGGAAATATGTTCCTAAGCTTTAAATAAAGATTTAAGGAATGAATACTACATTGGAGTTTGGGGAAAAATTCCCAAACATTTGACTTAGGTCCCAGAATAAAATATTCACCTTGACACATGTAAATTTTTCTCTTAAATAATCATTTGTGCCGAAAAAATATTTATACTAATGAACCAAAGTATATATATGCTGTAAATAATTTTGAATTTTTTAATAATGATTTATCACCATCGCATCACCACACTTTGGATCTCTTTTGAATAACACCACTTGTGATATATTCATTTTACAATTCATGCAGAAAATTTATTAACTTATAAGAATGATATTATTTCTGTATTTTTTATTCAATAAGTATTCTTACAGGATAAATTCTTTTCTTGGTTAAAAAGATATGAAACTAAAAACTATTTAATTCTAGTAATTTACACAATTGTTAAATTTTTTAACTGTATAAGAGAAAAACTAACTGCTTTGTGACATTCTTATGCGAAAAGGTCAAATGGGCTTGATATAGGCTTTCCTGCTCCGAGGGATTTGAAACACCAACAACAACTAACACTTAACAAAATAAGGAAAGAGCACAGCCTTAACGGTATTATGCAAATATTTCTATTAATAGTTGGCATAATTCAAGACATCCATTGTCTATAGTTTTAAGTGTAACAAGAAACAAAAGAAGACGTCCTTACATACAAATTAACTTTCCTGACACCGAAAACCTAGAAAAAGAAGTTACGTCCAAAAATTATGATTTTCAACAAACGGGTTTTAGTCATCTCAGTTGTATCATCCAATTTTCAGGTTTTGTCTGGAGAAACGAAGTGTCATTCCAAAGTAGCAGACTCGATTCGAGTAAGTAGGAAGGGCAAGGTTGTCCACGCACTATCATAACATTTGTTGACCGGTGTCTCCTGTTAATAGCTCTTTCGAGACAAAACAGGCAATACACGGCAAAGACTGTTGTTTTTGGACACAAAATGGCAGATGACAAGCCAAAACAGTCTATGATTGGTTTTCTCAGGTTGATCTCAATGCATGTAAGTCAATGGTGTGTTTCTACGCCTATATGCTCAAAGAAAATGGGTTTCTGAGCATCGAGAAACAATTGGAACGTGGTTTGTCTGAGTTGTTTTTAATGACGAATCCCGATTCAATATGGAGTGTGACACTTGGCGAGTAGTGGTATGGAGGGAAAGAACCACTGTAAATAACTTAACTTTTGCGCGTACGCACGACAATCAGCTGAAATTAGAATATGTGAATTAGAACTGAACATAATTCGGAATGGTAATTTGACGGCCCAAACATGTGCGGACTACTAGATACTGAGACCCCGTTTGGTGTACCTTCTGCAATTCGCTGTTCCTTTTTCCTAAGGTATACAAGGTATACGATACCAGATTTTAGACCACTAAACATGTGGAGAACATCTCAAAAGCTACGTTGAATTGATTTATACAACGTTCTTGATCTAAATTCTATCGGTTATGTTTGATACACTCTCAGACAAAAGGTTGCAAGATACCAAGGCCTTCTTTTTGGAAATTGTATTTTCTGAAAAGTAAAACAGTGTTACTCAAATTTTTATCGATCTCAACTGTGGAAAACAAATATATGTGGCAATGCTATCTGTTTGAAGAGATCCTGTTGTTGTTGTTTCTTTTGCCAACAGATCTCGACTGCGTCAGATTCAGGCCCACGAAATTCATCATGGCAAGAGGCTAGATGTATGCCTGTCGTTGGCCGTGGTCTTGAGCACCGTTCAGGGAACGGTGAAGAGATCCTAAACAATATTAATAAAATTCTGAGAAAATAATTTGTTATTTCCATTATTTTTGCATTTTCTTGTTTGTATTGCATTTTAATGTATGTTTACATTCCATTTTATGCGCATGCATGGCTCTCTCTTGAAGTCAACTTCACTTCATTGCACGGCCTCCCTAATTTTTTGATTAGTGTGCAATAAAGTTTTGTTATGAAGCTACTATTTTGATGAGAATTAGGACCTAGTTTCTTACATGTTTCAATGTATTGATGATTTTCCACCGAAATCAGTTTTTTAAGCTATACTTCTTTTGGACATTATATTCCCTTAAAATATTGATGCTGGTCCATAATTTGATAACGATGCCTCGCATGATAATTTATACGGCAATAACTTATCACCGATTTCTATAATTATTATAATGTTAATGGACAAAATAATGTCCTCTGAGTTCTTCTACTTCAAATTTTAAAAGGTTGAAACAATGTTTACTTTTAGGATTGTTTTTTCAGATGTTAAATGGACTGAATATACATATTTTGAAACAAATTATTCAAGAAACATTCTTAATTAAAGGGAAACAAATATACATATTTTTTTCATTCCTAAATAACTTGCTATATTTTCAGATCTTAACATTTTATTTATTTTTCTATAACAAGTTCAACTAAGAATATGAACTTTAATGAAAGTCAGATTCAACAGTTTTGTCGACCAAACTTGAGCCCAATACATTGTATTCCTAAAAAGCAGATAAAATAAGCCGTTCTGATAAATTCTGTAACTATTCAAATCGATTTGAGTGGAAAATTGAAGTAGATGATTCAGCTTAGATGAAGTACTAAGTCGTTGATGAAGTAGGCTTCAACATTTCTGAGAAGAGAGTACTTTTCATTAAATCGATGCGGCAATCTAAATATCCTGTTTAAAGTAAATATATTAAGAGAGGGCAATATTTATGTTTGCTTAACCGGCTTCATGATCAAGCTTATCAATTACATACTAGATTATGCATTAAATACCGAAATCTCAAATCCCGAAACACTTTTTCATGGTTTAAAAGATGATGCTTTGCCTGCATCATCTTTCTGTTGATTTCCTGCGAATTTTTTGTACAGATATTTAATTTTACTTGAATAATATTTAATAAAATTTTTATGTGCTACATAATAATAAAAGCAAATCAAGATTTTTTTTTAAATGAAGGAAAGCTTATATATATATTTTAAATTTTAAAGCAGCTGCAATTTTTTTAAAATTGGTATCAATATTTTATTAAAATATTATTTTTTTCAAATTTAATTTCATATAAATCTATACAACGCATTTACAAGAATGTGAATATTTTTTGCTAATTTTTAAATTAAAAAATAATTAATCAGAAGAATAAAAGAGATATTTTACTACTCATCTCTCTCTCTCTCTCTCAATTGATCAACGGGTTAAAGTGAATATTTTAAAGTAGTGTTTATAACCAAATTAATTGTTAAAATACCGTAACTTTTCAGCAGTTCATAATTATTTGGTTTGGTTAGGAAATGCAAAATATTTGTGCACGCGTTGATTTTCATTTTTAAAAAACTTGACGATTTATTATAATCATGTATTCATTTATTATTTTTCAAGTTGTAAAAAGTTTCATCTGTAAAATTTAATGCAGTGTTTATAATAATGATTAAAAGGGGCATTTTTTAAAAATATTTTATGTATTAAAAATTTTTTTCTCTTTGTAATATCGTTTTCTATTCAGTGACAATTACTTCATTTTAGATGAAATTAAAATAATTATTTTACTGCATTTGGAGCTAAATACATTACTTTAAACGTGTATTAATTTTTGTGTCTGTGTTAGTTTCTTCACTGAAAACAATGTTGCTTCCTTACGCTTGTAAGATGAAGTACTTTCAACCATTTGTAGATTAGTACAGAAAATCATAGTCTTAAAAATTATTGCAAAAAATTATTATTAAATTTCTTTGTAAATAAATTTACCAGAAAAAAAAATTATTCTATTGTTATTTTATAATATAATTCTCATTTTTTTGTATTATATTATTTACAAATATAATAATAAAACCAATGGTGTGGTCACGTGGGTGTACAGAGTCACCCCAGGCTTACAAAAGATTTAATTCTGGGAAAATTGTTTATTTCATACCAATGACCTTATCAGTAAGTATCCTCTTTTACGACATTCTTCATGGGAATTAAATTGTATTTGTCACATATATCCCTCTTTTTTGGTAATGGTAAACAGTTTTTTTTTACAATCTTACAGTACTTGAGGAACCTCTTTCCTTTATGAAGAAGTTGCATGTTTCCCCTGTGTGTGACAGTGGTTGTGATTGTTTCGTACCACTAATTATAATTTATAAATGTAAATGAACACAATATGAAAAAAGACATAAGCATCTGCGATCTCTAGTGGATGAAGTTGAAACTGCTCAATATTTTTAAATGCGGGTATAAGCATCTGATTCTAAACTCCATGCGTGCTTCTTATGAAACACACTTATTATTTCTTATATGCTTAAAAATATGCTATGTAAGTTTAAAATGAAAATACATTTGTTTACACAACTTAAGGAGCTTTTTTTCTGACTTTTTTGTGAAAAGATCCATAACAAATCAACTGGTAGAAATGCAATTCATGCGAAAGGAACAATATAATACTTGAAGAATAAATCAAACAAAGTAACAGAAAATGAATAGGATGCATGCAGAATGAAAAAAAGGATTTATTGATAAAATGGTGTTTATAAAAAACACTGGATAAAAACGAAGCTCAAGGTCCCTTACACATCACGTAAATTAACTACGATGTCTGCCTGGCGCAGTCTGTTCGTAATCAACATCAGATCACTGAACAATTCTTGAGGTATAAGTTACGATTCGTCAATGAGCAACTATATCAGTTTTTGGTATTCTCCAGGGGATAGCATTATGTCCACAAGCGTCTCTTCAAAGCATAAAATTCATGTTTAACTGGATTTTAAAAGTGGAACACACACACGCTGCAAGCCTCTTCTACGCATGTCTTAACTTTACTGGATTCTCCTAAACAGCAGATGATGTGTGGTGTGTGGTTGCACATTATCGTTCATAAAAACAAAATCTGGATCAATGGTACTAGGGTAGACACAAATGGGAGAGAGTGATTTAATCACTTGAAATATCTCTGACAAGTGAAAGTTTGTCGAAAATATAGAGCTCCGCATCCATCCATCCATCAAAATGCTCCACCCACACGCTTAATTTCAAGTCTATCTGTATGTTTCATCTGATAACCTACTTTCTGGATTATAAGTCTGATCAGTACTTCTCATAAAAAAAAATCCTTCGGATAACTAGTAGGAGTATTGCTTGCCATTCCTCTTTCACCATTTTCCAGAGTCCATAAAACTGTCGTAGATTTGTGCTTAGAATGCAAGTCAAAAGCATAGCAATCTTTAGCTAAAACGTCAAGTATCTTGCAAGAATATGTAAAAGAGGCATAATCGCAATATTTGTGTAAGTTTTTTTTCCTGCAAAGCAGTTGAACTTGTGTAGAATATGACTGACTAGTGGTTGATGTAATTTCACTTTTCGAAGATTGTTGGGATAAAGAAATGAAATTTCTGCTTTTAAAATCGGGCGTAAAGCATTTTCTTAATAGTGTGATGAGTAAAGCCTAACATTTTTTTCTGTATTTTTACTTTTAATTTTCAATTTTAATAAACTGCAAAACTCATAGAGCCGTTGCTAAAGCTTTCTTTGCTTACTCGGAAACAAATTTGTCTTTTTTATACATTCTGAAATGTAAAAAGACATTTTGTATTCAGTTGTTTACCTATTTTCATGCTTTTTTAAATGTAATATTGTATTTATATCTATATCTTGATAATTGGAAATGACTAGTTTTGAACCTCATGGTTCTTCAAAAGAGAGGAAGAACATAATACTTTAACCCTTACCCGGTTTTTCCCGAGCTGAGTTTGGGCAGGTGAAGCACATAATTCTAGTAAATCCCAAGTGTAGCTCGGGCACTGTGAAAATTTATACTAAATAATAGGTCTTTCCAGTATTATTTCACATGTGTTTTTTATGTATTGGTAAAATTGAAATGTACCGCTTCTTTGGAATCTTCTGGTGGGAAAAAAGCGTCCATCTCTGCTGAGCGCCCCTCGTTCTCGCTTGGCTGAAAGACTTTTTGTTGACTATATTCCACCAAAAGAAATGAAAATTAATACAACACAACTTTCCAGATTGCGATGATGGACTATGTGCAGTACCATGTTTTAAATTTACCATACGATCAAATTTGTATTAATAATTTCATAATCATTAATGTAAATGCAAAAGATGTAAATAGAATTTGTAACTCAAAATTGTTTGCAGAATAGAATTTGTGAAAGTATTCTAAGATTTATATTTATAGTTACTGAGAATTGACTCCAAAGTCTTATGATTTCTGCCTTACAAAAAGCCAACTTTACAGGTACTACACGTACGATTGGTGCTATTATGTTTAAAAAGATATGCAAGTTTGAAAATAAGCATAAAAATTAAAAATGTTTGATCCATAATCCAAAAATAAAAAGAATATTGAAGAGGTTAAGCTTTTTTACAACTGTAAATGTTGATTTGTTTTATGTATATAAGCTACCAATATTTTCAACTGATTTGCTTATTGGAAAGAAATGTTTCTAAGTAAGAGCAATCTAAATTGTACGCGTACTTTGGAGTATTATTGTGAAATATTCTTTCAGGTAGAGTAAAGATTTTGGTGGGATAACTTATCAGTTATTTATAATTCCTTTTTCTAATCAGAAAATTTTTATCATGTGTATTACGATACTTTGAGTACGGAATACGATAATTTCACCTCGAAAAAAGCATAAAAATGCGCCCATCAGTCCATAGTTTTTTAACATCTGATATTTTAACAGAATAAATTTGAATACAAGAAAGTTAGTTTTATTTTCAAATAATAAGTTGTATCCAAAAATATGTTGAGTGAAAATTATTTTATTTTGATAAATCCCGTATTGAAATCGTACTAAAATTATGTAAAACCTCTTTTACATTCAAATAATCAACAATAGAAAAATTCACCAAAATATTTGCTTTTATTTCATTAGGCTTATCCTTTTAAAGTAATTTCGACATAATATGTACATAATGATAAGATATCCTCATAGAATAAAAATTAAATATTAATTTTATTCATGTTTATGTAGTAGCAATATCAAAAATTTCTATAAATGCTTATTAATTTTTATACTATAATTATATTTCCATAATATTATAAATTTCAAAATACTGCATTATTGAATATTTTTAAGATTTAGTAACATGTTTTATTAATAACATTCATTATTATTTCATTTTATGCATGTTATGCTTATTTAAATAATGATAAAATAAATAAAATAAATTAAATCTATAACTTTCAATATATATTTTGTATTCGTGAGTCATATCGTCTGCACAATATGCTGTTTTTCGTAAATTGAAAATACCCAAACGATTAAATATTTTTTCTTATAAATAAATGCGCAATCTCTGAAATATATAATATTAATAATAAAAAATCCTTTAAAATTATTCTCACACTTGAAACCATTTTCCTAATTTTATGAATTCCTTTACAGATTATATCATGTCCACAGTTTTATAAATTACAATGAATAGTTTCAGTTTTAAAGACAAAAACAAAATAAGAGAAATTGACTTTTTCCTGAATGAATATTGAAATATTTTTGTAGAAAACATACTTAGTAGTTCTAAGACAATTTATAATTTAAAACCAAATGGAATGCATAGATTACAAAATATTATGCATAGAAGATTTGGTTGAGACATTTTAAGTGCTAAGGAAAAAATAATTATGTATTTAATTCATAATCTTTTACAGAACTGTCTCGTAACTATACTGAAAAGAAAAATTTAAAGCTCTAAAATGAAGATTTAAAAGTTAAAAACTATATAAATTTAGTGATATGAAAATTTTAGTGATGATAAATTACTTTAAATGAACCATTTTTTTTAACTTTAAAAGCGAATGAGAATCTTGTTTTTCCTTTAAATATTAGGATATCACATTCTAACGAGAAAGAAATGGATACAAGTATTTTGTTGTGATATGAAAGCTGACGAGAAAGTACTGTCGCAAATTAATGTTTACCATATTTAAAATACCTATAACTAGAAAAAACTACGTATTAAGTTGTATAAAAAATATAGTGAATTAATTGTTCTAAATGCTTTTAAATTTACAATTAAATTAATTTTCGAAATTTCTATATTCATATTTCACTAGCGCTTATTTATTATTTTAATCTTAAAAAATAAAGGATTTCCAAAATATCAAAATTTAGATATAAGATCATTTTCACTTAGTTTTTACCATACATATTATATAATTTTTGCACGTTTGGACAAAATCGTTGGTCTAGTATACTTTCACAATATTTTTCGCCAAATGTAATACACTTAATAGCTATCACACCTTTGTAAACTTCCAAACATTGTTTGTGAAATCATTAAGCCTAAATTTTATCTGGAATGAAATGATCTGCGTATAGCGAAGTTAGTATTTCTATCTACGAACCAACCTCTACCTTAATCAACTTTATCTATTTCCATTCTTGCAAGCAAGTAGAGAAAAACAGCGGATATTGAGTTAAGGTACTTCCTCGAAGAAGAGGGGTAATTTCCTATCAAAGGATCTCTCCACCCCTCTATTTTCATCGTAACCATCCTGAGATTTCCACTCCCTTTGAATGGATTATATGCTGCTTGATTGTGACTAAACCGAGGGAAGGCGGACTCTGAGGATGAGGCTGCAACTGTGGTAAAATGAGGGTGACTCCGGTTTCCTTAAGCTTTTCATCTTAACCCTCAAGCGTGATATCGGAAGCTATAACTAAGACCTAGAGTTATATTTATTCAAGATATAGTACATTTAAGTTTAGTACTGTTCCCCCTTAAAGTTGTAGATTGTATTTCAAATCATTATCGGTAATAACATTCTGGGAGCTAAAATGTTACAGATATACTGTCAAAATTAGGTGAGGCTGTCCAATGTTTCTTCTAAAACGTCATTATAACATAACAGTCAAATGAAGGGCATTA